>JZKD02S2403385.1:285695-304515 GCA_000966675.3 Picea glauca
TTTACTATGGTTCCTCAATATCTTTTTGTCTTGTTTCAATTTCTAGCATAGTTTTCCTCTTCTTCTTTTGTCCTTAATCTTTTCTAAGTTCCTCCCCTTATTTCTTATTCTTCCTTTTTTCACCTTACTTCTATTATATTATATCATAATATTATCATTCATAACATGCTCTACCATATATGTAATTATTATTATTACATCATATCTTTTTCACTATCATATTATATTATTATAATAATACACTATAATATGTATTCTAATTTAATCCCTATATATTTTCTTTTCTTTTTTATCCATGATATTCTATTTTTCACCTTACTTCTATTATATTATATTATATTATATTATATTATATTATATTATATTATATTATATTATATTATATTATATCATAATATTATCTTTCATAACTTACTCTACCATATTATATTTATTATCATTACATCATATCTTTTTCACTATCATATTATATTATAATACAATATAATACATATTTTAATGTAATAGCTCTATATCTTCTTTCTTTTTTATCCATGATATATTATTCTTCTTTATCAATTTACTCTACCATGATGATTTTTATTAATGCTCCACACTGCCTCTTTCAGGTTGATCAATCTAAACTCATCATTATTAAAAATAATAATTATTAATATTTACTCTACCATGATGATTTTTATTAATGCTCCACACCGCCTCTTTCATTTTTCAGGTTGATTAATCTAAACTCGTTATTATTAAAAATAATAATTATTAATCTACTTTTTTTTATTTCATTTATGTTCACTTCAACATTATTTTTTTTACATTTTAATTTTTTTTACATTTTAATTTTTTTTTATGTATAATGATAGATGAAGTGTCCACTCTAAATATTATACTTTTCAAAACAAAATAAACAGAACATTTTTAAAAATATTCTCAACACCTAACCTACTGTAAAAATTTACATTTTCAAATATCAAAATTCTACTTACATTGACAATTGTTTCAAAACAAAGTACAAAATTCATTTTCAGAAATATTCTCTATTCTCAATGTCTATGTCTGACTGAAAACTTACATTTTCAAACATCAGAATTCCACTTACACATAGAATAGCAAATCTAGTGTTTTAGTACACGTATAGCAAATCTATATTATAGATAAGTTTAGACGTTTCATGTCACAATTTTCTTTTATGCAATTCCAAGGTCTCGACTTAGATATTTTGACATCGTTTCTGTAAACATGATTTTCAGATTTGAAGAAGACTTAGTGGTCATATGAAACTCGGGCCGTTTGTTATTGAGAATTTGTTACAAAGAAGCGGATATAACCTCTTCTGCCACATATATGTTAATAAGCGGACTACTGCACTCAAAACAACTCTGTTTAAGAGGTTGGATCATTATGATGATTGTACGATTTGAACCCACGCCCTTCGGTGGCCAGAGGCTAAACTATCAAAAACAATTCCATCCTGTATTTTGAGAACTATAGAGATAGATCTCTTTAGTGAGAGAGAGTTTGATACTCGAGTTCACCGGGCGTCTAAGCACAACTCCAGATATTTCATCATTATCACTACTTCTCCTTATCTCTATCTCGCTCTGTCAGCTATTTCAAGAACTATTTATATGACCAAATATTTTGATTCAGAAAGGCATTTAAGTCCGATCTTAGCTCAGTTGGTAGAGCGGAGGACTGTAGTATGTGAAATACATTGAATTCTATCCTTAGGTCGCTGGTTCGAATCCGGCAGGTCAGAAGTTGTATTTTTATTAATTATATTATCCTTGATCCTGTGTCCCTGGCGCTACTTTGGTTTCTTATGTCTGTTATGTTTTCGTGTCACAGCCAGCTGTTTGTCAAACAGGATCAGAATCATTATCTAGGGAATTACAATTGTTGTAATTTTGTTTCTTTATCTGACTGCAATCCATAGATTAATTTGGGATGTCTTTTTATCTAAAGATTTTGAATCATTTCCTGGAAAATCAGAGGTGCAGGTCTGCCCCACCTCTTAAATAATTAATGTGAACTGTAACATGGGGTGTTCAAGTTATGGATAGGGTGTTCAAGTTATGGATAGATCGTTCTTTCATCCAATATTGGTGTTGATTTTAGTCTAGGTTAAAGTTAAGTTATGGGGTGTTTAAGTTATGGATAGATCGTTCTTTCATTCAACATTAGTGTTGATTTCAGTCTATGTTAAAATTAAGTTATGGGGTGTTTAAGTTATAGATAGATCGTTCTTTCATTCAACATTAATGTTGATCTCAATCTAGGCTAAACATAAATTGAAAAAAAAAATAAAAAAATCTAATGTTGATCTCAATCTAGGCTAAACATAAATTGAAAAAAAAAATAAAAAAATCTATAATACACAATAGAAAGATCTTCAGAGTATTTGACCATCAAATGCAGCTTCAGGATAAGCCCTTATTTTAAAGCAAGCAAGGGATTAAATCCTATGAATAAAAATTATATTCATAACAAGCAAATGGAAATACGAGATCTAATCTCACATTAACTGAGGAATTTGAAATTGTAATGCTAGTGAAGGAAAATCGATCCTATCTTTTACTAATATGATAGTTAACCTATATTAGGCTAATTTAAATACAAAGTTGAATTCAAATATCCCAAGGAGCATACCGTAGGGAATTTGTGGTTCTCTCTTCAACAGAATTCCTACAAATCAATGAAGCATTTGTGGATTATTGCCATTGTGAAGCATCTAAGAGGTGGCCAATTGATTTGAGTTTTATAATTGATTGACTGGTTGCATGGCTGCTTAGAACTATTTTCATCATGCTTACAGTTGCACATTCCAAATCCCTATAATGTTGTATTACAGGATTATGTAATAATTCTGGTCTTTGTAAGCATTTCATAATACCAAACCATTCTTTGAGATCGTTGTGAATTTACATAGTACCAATCCATTCTTTGAGATTGTTGCGAATTCTACACTACTACATGTATACATAATTAGTAAGAAAAAATCACTAGCAGTATTCCACAAAATGCTAGAGTCAGATTTATTAGCAGAACATAATTCCTTAGTATAATATTACTAAACATATGGAAATAACAAATATGGACTGAGTTACTCATAAAACCTATATTCCATCAACATTTATATCTCATAATTATGCTAAACACATCAATTCTCAAGCAAAAATGGCTAATAATTGATAATTATGATAATATTTTAGGTATGGAAATGGATATTTGGCTGGTTAAGGAAGTTAGAATAGTCAAGAAAAGATCATGAAAAGCAAGGAATTCGTAGGCTCATCACAAGGTTCTCACACTTAATCGTAGTCAAGACATATGCGACCACTCGCCTGTCATGCAACAGGAGTAGAGTCCAAAACCAGAGAGGGTCAGAAATAGAAGGGCAACCATTTTTATTCCCCCATCATGGCCTCCCTAATTTGGTGGCATTGTTTTAGAGATTAGCCTAATGGCCCTACAAATCCCCTCAGAATTAAGGATCAGCTCGCACGCACTATGAAGCACACCGTGTCTCAAAAAGAGGATGCAGTAGCAATACAAAGGATTATGATTTTGGTATTGTCAGATAAAATATACGAGACAAACAACACTGTGAGGTTATGCTCATTTCTGTATTATTTAATGAAAACGGATTATATCTTTATATAGGAAAAGATTCTCTCGAGTTGATTACATGCAAACTAAAGACAATTAGACTCTTAACTAAGAACTGACTCTTAACACGCCTACAACTGATTCTCACAACTAAAGCTTATAACTGATGCTTATAACTGGCGCTTTCTCCATTATTTCCAAGTTTATCATGTTGTTGAAATTTTGAGAAAGCTGAGAACCATACATTGTAATAGTTTTGGATGGTTTTTACTCATAGGGATTTGTCACAATGGTCCCATCCTTCTCTTGCCTCTTCTTGCGATTCTTTCTGTAAGCACAATATTGAGCAACAAATTGTGAAAGGAAGTCAGTAAGGCTCGAGATTGAGATTCTATAGCCCATGGTGCAATTGTTGTATCGAATGAACTGAACATGTAATCTTGCCTTTCTGAACCACAGCATCAACTGTAAACCCCTACACAGATTACTCTGTCTAAAAAAAATGTATCGTAAGTCAGAGGAGGTATAAAATGGATTCAGAAGAGTGAACATCCCCCAGAATTCTTGTATAACTATTCACCAATTAGCTGCCTTAAGATATATAGATATTCCTTCCTGAATAGCCTACTCTGCACAGTATATTGTATTATGAAGTTTAGCTTCTTAAGTTCTGGTGGTTAGGATTGGTGAGATTTATGGATTATGCAGTGCAGGTTGCAGCGAATTGGATTTTTGTCCTCGAGTGTGAGATTATTATGATGGTTATGAATCACATTTAAAAGTGGATAATGAAAATGCCAAACCCAGATATCCACTCATTAACTGCGCCCTAATGTTAACCACGCTTTGGGGGAGTTCAGTTGCTTCTGCGATATATACGCGTAGAGGCCATAGTTCCTAATTTCATTTCATGGAGGATTTACAGAGAACATTGGGATGTGAATTTATAGTGTTGCCTGCGCTTTTATACAAATTTGTATTCAAGTAATTAACAGCTTACACATCTTTTTGCCTGTTGCCTGTGTTGGGTTCAAATACTCTTTTTATGCAAATTTAAATCTGCTTACACATCAATATGACAAAACTTAAAGACTAATCCCTCAGCTTAGAATCCCAACACCTTGGTTTTATAAGGTTTATTAAAATAATCTATTTTTTTTTTCTTTCTAAATAATCTGATTATTTCATGTCTGAACCTGGCTGCTGCACTCTAAATAATTAGCGAGTATTTTTAAAATAAATAATCATTAATTGATAACTGTTGGATTTAAACCTACGCTCTTTCCGACCACAGCCTAAATCTGGCGCCTCAGACCACTCCGCCAAATCGATAACCACATTTCTAATATTCCTTTGCGCATTATAGGGACATCACACTAGTAAGAGGCTATGGTTGGAAGATAGAAATGAAAAACTTTTCTTGGATAAATTCGTAGGGCGTTCATTCTACCTCGCCTCGTATTCATTGATGGTATTCAAATTTCGTAGGGCTTCTAATCATTATCGTTACATCTCGTCATCTCTATCTCCCTTGTTGGCTATTTCAAGACTTATTTATAGTTTTTTTTTTTTAATTTATGATCTATTCCATTAAATAAAGCAATAGTACAAAGATTTGGGGTGGACTTAAAAAGAGACATCTAGAGAGATACACTAGTTGTTTTAAAGACTAAGCCTGTTCTCACTGGGAAATCAAGCAATTAAAACTTGGAAAATTGGCTTGCTCATAGAGGGAAACTTGAAAACTGACAAGAGTACGAAAATTATGGAGGAAGACCTCCAGGGGGATTTTTTCTACCACTGGGCACCCGATGAAATTGTGAAATCGTTGTCACTGGAGGAGCTAGTGGAGCTAGATTGCTCTTCCTTGGTGGGCAATCATGTACATTTGGTGAAGGAGGACGGGGCTGACAAATCACTGTGTTGGACTTTCTACATGGGGGGGAATTCTGGACTTCACCCTCTTGTGCACCCTGCCTGACTAGCCAAACCTTTGTTGTTTTCCTGCAATTAGTATCTAAAGGGGTCGAGTTGTTGTGCTGACCATCTGAGGATGGTGAGTGGGCTCTACGAGAACGTGGTGAGTTTGAGAGACTCTGAACAAACACACTAGGAAGACTAAGAAGGGAGCGGGCCAGAGGAATTTTTTACCATCCAATAGTTTCTTCGACATCTTTAGGTGTGTTGGGTTGCGGGATGGAAGCTGGTCATTTCCTCCTCCCACTCATCCAACATTTGTTGAATAGAGCTCGAGACCGAACAATCATAGCTTTCTCGACTGACCACGACAGGCTGAGAATGGGCACCAGTCGCTCTGCCTCCACGACCTCCCCTCCCCGGGCGGGAGATAACACACATGCGTCTAGGCATTGCAGGAATCAGGAGCAACCTATGAAGAAGCTTAGGAAAGGCCATGACACCCTACTAAGTTGGTAGCTGCCACTGCAGGATTGAATCAGGAGCAGGGTCAGATTGACAAAGTTGGCAAGAGAAGACCAACCAAAGGAGCTTTGTGCGTCAAGAGGAATTCTGTCGAGCAGAAGCGCATGCCAAGGTCTATACCGAATGAGTCGGGAATAGAGGCTCCCCATGTGGAAAAGGAAAGAGCTTTGGACAATCAATGCCCACACACTTTGCAGAGCCAAACTTGACGCCATCGTACCTCGTTGCACCTGAAGCATGATTGTAATGGCTGGAAAAGTTAATGCTCAGGGCCTCGAGTAGTTCACAGAGTTAATTTGCATGGAGTGTGGGAGGAACGGGAGCTAGGTGGCCATCGATTCGGGTGTTGGAGGTGAGGTGAGTGGAGGCCAGATGTATCGTGCAAGCATCCATATCTAGGGAGACCTATTTGTAGTTATATTACTTGATTCACTGAATTATTGTGGCCCGACCTTGGCTCATTTGGTGGTAGAGTTGAGGACTATAGTAGGAACATAGATCATGATTTACATTCTTAGTTCTCTAGTTCGAATCCGACAGGTCATAAGCTATCTTTTTTCTTAAGTAGGTCATACTTGATATGTCCCCTAGCACACTTCGTTGGTTCAAATTTAGCATGTCGTGAATCAGAAGTTGTGTTTTTTTAATAATTATGCCATCCTTGATATGTCCTTAGTGTTATCGGACTTTTTTTCGGCCTGCTATTTCTCAAGTGAACCATTCAGTGGTTTCATAATAGAACAACTATTTGTAAATCACAACCCTTTAAACACAAATATAATATCTATATCTTTATTTTATGTTTCTAATACCATCTAACTCTAGATTGATCATGCGCTGAGAGGCATCAAATTCCTCTAGATGCTAATTTTTTTTAGAGTAAACATGTTTGCATCTAAAAGTAATATGTGGACATAAAAATATTTTATTTATGATCCACATTGAAATAATTTTTTTTTTATTAATACTTTTTAAAATGCCACATGTGAATTGAAGGAATTACACATCTCCCTCATTCTCGGAAGAAGAAAGCACTTACTAACCAAATCATATTTTTTTTTACTTTTATTTCCTCTATCTCTTTCCCTCTCTACATATAGGGTTGATATAGAATTATTTTACTTGAATTTTGAAGGAATTGCACATCTCTCTCATTCTCCGAAGTAGAAAGCACCTATTAAGGAAATCAAACATTTTTTAGTTTCATTTCCTTGAGACAACTAGTATGATCACTTTCACCCATTTAACAGTGGTAAGTTATTTCTTGAGTAATTTAATGATGGAATTTCCTTAAAAAAATTTACAGTTGTAAAGAACACATTGTTCTTGTGCACAACTATTTTTTTCAAAATTTATAATGTTAATTTTATATATTTATAACTTTAAAATTACAAGGCACTAACACCTTGTGCCAGTTTGAGGATCTTAACACAATCAAACCTTTTTTTTAGTTTTAAATTGTAGATCTTGGGGTTTGTAGTTGACGCAACCCCGCTCTCAACAGCAAGCGGTCGCTTTCGCCAGGACCTCCTTTTTCTCTGGGCCCCGAAGAGACTAAGCTCTTCCTCTCTTCTCGAGAGTTCTACCCACCGTAGGCTCCTCCAGCTATCACTTCCTTCGGAATGCGGGATATCGCGACTCGGGGTTTCGCGACTCCTACGAACACAATCCACTAACCACTCTAACCTCCGAAACCCGAGCTCCGAATGGTCAAATAGTCAATGCACCCGGTCTCGGGAGTGTTCCTATCGGGAAATCGGCGGATGAAGGGCAGTGAGGTTCTTACCCTTCATAACCCCGAACACCGATGCGCCGATATGTCTCCACGTGTCTCCCGCTAACTTCCGGGTCCCACGCTGCCACGTCACTTCGAGAGTTCGCGGTTCGCGGGTCCGTGACTCCAAGTCTCCTGCTGCTAGAAACCCCGACTACCGAAACTCCGATATTTTCGGATTTGTGCCACCTGTCCCTCCAGGAATTGACGGCCCCGATCAAATCGGGAAATCGCACCTCGCGATTTCTATGTGCGTGTGCTTCTCACACCCACTAACCCCGATTCTCCGATAAGCGATATCCAACGGTTCCTTAGCAGCCTGAGGGCTAGCTCCCTCGCCTCTTCTCCCAGATCCCACGATCCTCGGGACTTCGCGATTCTCCGGGACGAACACGAGTTGTCGATTCTTTTCCTCTGTGAAGAGATATCTGTTCCGCCACCTTCCCCTGGTGCAACTGAACCAAGGCGTTATCCCTCCAGAGCTTCCTTCGACTCGAACTCCTTCAAGAGGTTCTTCGAACACACTCCTCGTACTCGGTCTCCAATCACTTCTGAAAGTGTTGAAGTCTCCTGAGTTCTGTGTGTCCCCACTCACAACTGGTTCGACTCTCCTTCTCTCAGACTTGCTGCTGAGACTCGATCTCGACCTGCACTCGCCTGCACGGCTCGAATACTTCAAACCCCCACTGAGCAACGGAGAACAAAAGTTCAACTGCTTAGCCTCCTCGACGCACTCTATGCGGAGGTATTCAACTGCACTCGATGCAGGAATCTCCTGGCCCAAACAGAGAAACAATTGAAACTCATTCCCTCAGATTCCTAACCTGATCTGCAATCACATAAACAACATATAACAGGTAAGCATAAAATGAAGCAAACATACACAAACACAATATCAGCAACACACAGAGCTCAAACGCGTCCATGGAATTTGAATCAGGCTCTTCYTATTAATTCAATAACTGTACATGGRGTTTCTTTACAAGCTCTCTGCTCTRCTCTCTCCTTGAAAGGAAATGYTGAATCTGAATAATGTACAAAGGAGGGTGTCTATTACTCYGTTTTCCCTCTCGAAAATAGAAATGTCTAATCTACAGTAATTTCCTATCTACCAGCATTAAAAACCTTAAATGCCTTTCTATCTACATCATAATACAAAGGCGCTCGCTTTGAATGTTCTTCCTTCAAACGGCGGCGCAACGATCTTTCCTAAGTGATTCAAAATTTGCATGTGCTGGCACTGTCCAGCTGTATTTTCATTCCTCCACGCGCTGGCTCGCTTGGCGAGTTGTATATGCTCCTGCATCAGTAGTAGTGAGTGTATAATTTTTCTTTTTAAATGGGTAAGCCAATAAAAAGGTATACCAGGAACAAAAGATGCATGTATTTTAAGATTGTGATATATGTAAAGATAAAAATAAATTAAAATTGGTAAACAATATATATATATTGTGTGTGTGGAATCTACATAGTATGATTTATACGTGGCATTCATAAAATAGAAGTTTTGATGTTTTTGCAACCTAAACCACTAGGTTTGCCATTTCAAACCTAAATCCTAAGCAATCAATTGAACACACACTTAGTTTGGAGTTCTCAATCTCACAAAAAAAAAAAAGAATTTTACTCTCACAATAGTTTTGTTTGTAGCCATTAAGCAAAACAATATTGTTTTATGGCCTAAGGCCCTTGTTTCACTCCCTTGGCCATGGTAGTGGTTCTGGGACCCATTCTTATTGTGTAAAACATACTAATATTACCCATACTCATGGTCGCAAGCCTTGCTCATGGCCACTAAGCACAAGAAAGTTTTGGTTAGGGCTCGAGGCCTTTGTTTTCTTCCTTCAACCATGTTACAATCCCTACATTCAATACATGTTGTGAAAAAACTCTTAATGGTGCCCATATCCTACCTAAAAGAAAAAGATCCATACAAAAGGATAGGTGTGGTTGTTCGAGTCCTAATTCATGGTCCTTAAGCTCAAGAAGCTTTGTTTTGGGCCTAAGTACCTTATTTTCCTCCCTAGCCATGGTATAGGCCTCTAGACCCTCTTTTATTATGCAGAACATACTAATATCACCAAGATCCTCCACAAAGGCCAAAGATCCCCTATAGAGGTCTTACGTGGTTGTTTGAAGACTACTACATGAATCTTGACCATGAGAAGATTCAAATAGGACCTTAACACCTTATGTTCCTTCCCTAACCATGTTCAAGTCCCCAAGTGCTTTGCATGGTGCAAAAAAACTCCTAATGACACTCAGGTCCTACCCAGAGGCCTCGAGATCCAAATGTGGTGCTCAAAACTTGCAAATGCCACCTATATCCCATTTGGAGGCCATAGATCCCTTAGAAAGGATCTGTTTGGTGGTTCAAGGCCTTGTTTAGGGCCTAAGGCCCTTGTTTGTGTTCCCCAACCATGGTAGGGTTCCTAAGACCCATTATTATTGTGCAAAACATACTAATAGTACCCATATTCCTAGTTGGAGGCCAATCTGAAACACTTAGGAGTTTAGTTGTGCTTTGAGTTGTCACCAAGGGTATCCTTCACCTCCAAGTGGAGATATCAATGACATTAGGAGGATTTGAGCAGTAGGTATGGGTAACAGGGTCCTTGACAAGGTTAGGGGAGGTAACTTGGGCCTTAGGCCCTAAAGGAAGTTTCTAGGTATCAAGGTCCAAGAATAACACCTCCCAATGATATCATTGGCCTATGAGTGGGGAATTGGTGAGATTAAGAGGATTTCAACACTAGGTATTAGTCTTAGGGCCTTGAACATGGTTTGGGGATGAATCCTAGGACTTTAGCCATAAAAAAAACTTCTAATCATGCAGGGACAAGAGTAATGACTCAAACTACCACATAGGATAGCTGAAGGGCATCCTTGTCTTCCAAGTAGGGATACAAGAATCATTTGAATATTTTGAGCACTAGTTATGGGTCTCAAGGCATTTGACATGGTCATGGGAGGAAATAAGGTGATTGGACGCTAAAGAAATCTTTTGGGAATAAATGGCTATGAAAAACACCTCAAACCACCACACAAGACCTCTCAAGGTTATCATTTCCTCTAAGTAGGGATGTGGGTACAATTATGAGATTTGTATATTAGGTACATGAGTCTTTTGGCCCTATATATGGTTGAAGGAGGAAACCTAAGCCTTATACCATAATTGAATCTTTCAAGCATCCAAGTTCAAGAACAACACCTTGATCCATCACACATGACATCTTAAGAATATCCTTTCCTTTCGAGTGGGGATATTAATGATATTAGGAAGTTTTGAGCACTAAGTATGGGTCTTGGAGTCCTAGATATGGTTGGGGGAGAAATCCCATGTCTTACACTATAAATGAAGATTATAGGAATCAAGGCCTAATATCAACACCTCGTCCCAAAACACATGACCTCCCAAGTGGATACTTGGCCTCTATGTGGGGTTATTTGCACCATCATAATTTTTTATCGCAAGGTATGGGTCAAGGCATCCTCAACATGGTGGAGGGAGGAAACCTCAACCTTAGCCTTTAAAGGAAGATTTTGTGCATCCAGGGAAAAAAACAACACCTTGAACCCACACACATGGCCTCCTAAGTGTATCATTTTCCTCTTAGTGGGCATATTGGCACCATTAGGGTTTTTGGAGAACTAGGTATTAGTTTCAAGGCTAAACCAAGGTCATGAGATGAAATTAGTGAATTAGGACTAAAAAGTAGCTTCTATGCCTAAAGATCCATCAATGAGGCTTGATACCACCACAACTGAATTCTTTATGGGATATGTGTCCTTCGAGTGACCATATGAACACCATTAGAAGGTTTTGAGCACCAAGGATGGGTCATGGAATAGTACATGGACAAAGGAGAAAAATCAAGCCTTGGGATATGGGAAACATTATAAGGTTTTGCACAATAGGTATGATTTTTGTTCCTTGACCATGGTTGGGTGATTCGAAAAGATATTTTACACAACAATGGTTGAGTTATTATGCATGTGGTTATTAACCAATTAGGAATCTTAAAAAAAGATGAAGAAGTATAGAAGAAATGTGACAACCATATACACATATACAGATCTAAAATGAAGCATAAACAATAGCAAACCATAAACACCAATGTGATAATGGAGTTCGGCAATCTCGCCTACGTCTCTGGGCCTTGTCTCAATGGGCTTTGCTTATTTATGTTCGAAGCTTTAAATGTACATCATGAAAGTGCCAATGGATTACAACAATGAGTTGGTTGTGTTCTACCATATCTCATGAACCCGTAAAAAATGACGACACCCAAATCGGATGAACGAAGCTCCCAAAAATGGCCCGCAAATGTGTGCTCCTCAATAGCTTCCCTGCATAACAATGGCCTTTGGCTCAACAATCTGGCATCATAAACTTTTTTTGAAATTCCTCCCATGACCTCAAGAAGGCATGGTTTATATAGATCTAAAGTTGGTAACTATCTCCCAACTTCCCCCTAAAATCTGGCCTCAAAAAGGGCCCAATATTCCCCCAAAATGGGCAAAATCCCCCAAATCTGTTGAGAAAATCAATAATACATCATAAGGTATAGTTAAAAAACCACTCTATGCCAAATTTAGGGTGCAATCCCCTTGCTCGATGGCCCCTGGTCCTATGGGCGCATCCCATGTGGCCTAGCACCCATGCGCTGACCCCTTACCTCTCGGCCCTGGTCTCGTGCTAGGCCATGTGGCCAAACCCCAACACATCCACATGCCATCATATGGTTACAACCACCGAAATAAGCTCCTGGACTAGTTCCCTAGTCGGCGGGCAAGCCCGACCAACTGGGTGCTATCTGTTCATCTGAGTGCCAGATATAAGGTGAAGAACCGGGTCCTGTGCAGAGCCCTGAAACTAAGGGCCAACTCCCCATAATAAGCGTGCACCCAAAACAAGGAATAAGCCACGATCACTGGTCGTGGTCGCATGTGTACCCATCGGGGGTTGTGGCTTATCCCCAACCCTTTCTTCACCCATGGGTTCAACCCTTGCAACTTAAATAGAAGTCAATCCCTTTACGATTAAGAACTGACATGTAGGTGGGCTAGTAGCCCAGCCTACACCAAAACATTGCTTGGTGGAGAGGTCTCGGGGTCAAACCCCATAACTCCAAAATTTTGCAAACGAAAACTTTAATCCAATACATGGGTGCCACATGGAAGCCCGCGTCTGGGCCACGTGGCACCGTACCTTACGCCAGCTAGCTGCCAAGTGTCGACACACTATTTGACCTGCTCTGCCACACGTATCAGCCACGTCAGCAACTTGCCCAATGTTAGACCTACCATGTCATCTATCAATGTACCTGCCACTAGACCTGTGACTGCCACATGTTGTACGGATGTGCCACGTCACCCATATGGACGTGCCATGTGTCACCACTGCAAGGGTGACACGTGTCACTCCCTGACTGGTCCCCTGTACTTGTCCACGTCAGCGTACGTATGCCCAGTTAGCCTGCCACTTGTCACCTCTAGAAGCTGCCAATTGTGACTACCACATCATATATACGGTCGTATGGCCTGTATAGTCAGCTGCCACATTTCACTCTACAGACTGTACAATCAACATTTTTTTGCCTATTTGGCAAAAAGAACAGATTGCCATAACTTGAGCATATGATGTTTGTTTGAGCCCGTTCAAGTTGCATTGGGTTCATATTGATGAGGCCTACACACACGTCCATTTTGAAGCCATTCTACGAACTTTGATTTTTAGGCCTTTCTGAGCCCCTATCAAGCTCTCGGATCCAATTTTGGATCATTGGGGGAGAAAACTCATGCCTTAGTCCCCAAAGGTAGCTACTAATGCTCAAGGGACATGAACAAGGCCTTGAACCACCACATAGGATCTTTATATGGGATGTTTTACCTTTAAGAGGGGATACAGGGTCTATTAGAAGGTTTTTAGCACTAGATTTGGTCATAATGCCTTAAACATGGTCCGGGGAGGAACACTAATCGTAGGCCCTAAAGAAATATTTTAGGCATATGGGGCCAAGAATTTCACCTCAAACAACCACACATGATATCTCAAGGGGTATATGTGTCTTACGAGTGGGATTATGGGCACCATTAGGAGTTTTTAAATATTAAGTATCAATGCATGGGGATTAAACAAGGTCAATGGAGGAAGATCATGGATTAGGCTATAGTGGTAGATTTTAAGGATCAAGGTTCATGAATGACACTTCAATCCACCATATATCACTTCTCGAGGGAATATTTGTCATTCAAGTGAGGATAAGGGCATCGTTAGGATATTTTGAGCATTGGGTATGGGTCTTGGGTACTTCAATATGATGAATGGAGGAAATATGGGCCTTAGGTCCCAAAGAAAGATTCTAGGGTCAATAATGACAAATTGAACCACCACAAAGGACCTTTCCAAGGTATCCTTGATCTCCAAATGGGAATAGTTAGCATTATGAGGTTTTCAACATTAAGTATGGGTCTTGGGACCCTAGAGATAGTCATGTGAAGAAACCTAGGCCTTAGGCATTAAAGGAAGGTTCTATGCATTTGGGGCATGTTACCCCCTCACCTCTAGGGGTAACTAGAGGACATTTTTTCTCCATGATCCACATTCCAGACAACAGTTTCGATGATGACATTCTTGAGACCCTATAGATGGTTAGGTGAAGAAACCTAGGCCTTAGGACCTAAAGGAAGGTTCTAGGCATTTGCGGCCTATTACCCCCTCACTTTTAGGGGTAACTAGAGAATAGTTTTTCTCCATGATCCACATTCCATACAAAAATTTCGATGATGAAATTCTTGACTCTCCACGGATAGTTTCCCACATATGTCTTCCATTACATTCTAAACTCATTCACATCAAATGACATGGTGCATTACACACCAAGGTACAAACGTGTCCATATTCCTTACCATACATAACATATTCCATCTATCCTTTATCCATTTTCCTTTCTTTTTCGTTGGTTGTTACATGTATCCCAAAAAGGTCCATGCTTTAGAATCCCATGAGAATAAGGGGCTTGAATGATCGATGTTGATGCAACTTTATATAAAAATGATATAGAAAGAGAAAAATCCATAATCCATAATGCAAGGAAAAGAAACAAATGCAAGGTTGATGTGTGCCTAAAATGTCATACTTTCAACACATGTCTATACCTTGTTGCTTAACATTTTTCGTCTATCGATTTCCTTTTTGATACTTCCATTTTCCAGTTCACCTCTTTTGTCACCAAAGATATGAATCTAACCCCATATGCCATTATTATGTTATTTTTTCATAATTCTTAGGAAGGAACTCGTTATTATCATTCACTAACATTGTTGGACAAGAATCTAGTAGCTGCAACACTCCAAGTAGTTGCAACACCTTCCTGTTGAACCTCCAAGATGATACAATTTCAGGCGTAAAGCAAGTTGTTTCAATTCCAGATGTAAAACCCCACTGCTACAACTTAGGATACGTCCATGGTTGTTGCAACACCATGCAAACAATTACACCACAGGAACGATTTTCGTGTTGTGACTCCAAATATAGATTACCAAAAAAACAGTCAACATTGTAGCTTGCAGATGATATCTGACGGTTGGGATGTAACCTCCACGAGGGAAGGCGACAAAGGATAAATGAGCAACTAAGGACATTGGTTACCCACTAAGTTAGCATATGCATGTGATTGAAAGAGTTATTGTAACCGGATGAATAGTCAAATTCTCACAATTTTCGATCTGTTGGTTGTATAATTTTAGACAATAGTTGTATTATATAAAAGCCTAGGCTCCCCAAGAGCTGAGGGAGGGAAAAATATTCTGGAAATTATGTTTTTCTATTGTATCTTTTACTTCATGGAAATATAAATTTGTTTCCAGCTTTCTACTTGTGATGATGTGTTAATTGATTGTGTGATTATGGTTCCATAGTCCAGTACCTCACCTAAGGGGGTAGGTCCCCCTCAGTCGAGTACTACCTGTAACGATAGTGCTAGAGTTATCATTTACTTAAGTTCAATTATTTTTCTTGATTAACTACTTTTCACTGTTGTAATTCAGGATCATAACTTTATTCACATGTTGCATATGTTTTATGGTTTGTTGTTGTTTCAACTCATGGCATAACACCCGTATTTTAGAGTTATTTTTCAGTTTGTCGTAATTCATAATCTAGAGAATAGTATTATAATTTACGACTGGTTTGGTTTTTCTAAGATGGCATCTTGTAATGCCACAGTCGTCCATGCTTTTAATTGCTACAATTCACGTCTTTTCAAGTGTTGTTTATAATAGAATTTGATTGTTATGATTCACACTACTGCAACGTTGTTAGATTTATTTTTTTGTGTTGCAACTCACGTTGTTGCATCTCCGCTTTCAACTACACTTAGTATGTCCATTTTCTTATTTTGTCTCTGTAATTTTGGATCAACGTTATTGGACTGATCTTACACTTAATTGTTGCAGTAATATAAGACCTTCATCATACTTGAGCAAGTCACCAATAGTTCATAGCATAGGTTTCAATTCTCACAAGCATAATTTCAACTTTTGCAAGAGAGATTTAAATTTCCCCAAGAGTGATTTCAATTTCCACAAGTGTGGTTTCTATTCTCGCAAGTGTGATTTCAATTTATGCAAGTGTTATTTCTATTCTTGCAAGTGTGATTTCAATTTCCACAAGTGTGATTCCAATTCCTGCATTGTGCTTTAATTTCTATACGAGCAATTTAGTCTTTAGCGTAGTTTGGTGACTTAATTAAGTACTATGAGTCTTTGAATTGTGACATTAAAAGTGCTACAACGCCATAGTCCAACAACACTCTTCTTTCATAGATTGTGCATGGAAGTTTGCAAGTTCCATACGAGCCCTGGTTGATAATTAAGTGTTCAACTCTTCATTTTCTTACTAAGTTAATTAGGAAGTAATTGAAAATTCCATCATTTTTGGCATTGTTTTCGGGGAACTGTCAAAAGAAAATAATGTTGCATAGTTGTGTAGATTGTTTCCTTCATTCTACTAAAATAGTTGTTGTGATTCATTTTTAGTAATTTATAGGGTGTTTTCTTAAATTTTTCTATGCCCAAAAGTAGAGATCAACAAGTTAGATTTGTTATCTCTTCCAAAAACCCACAAAAACTAACAGTACAGGTCAATCACAAATGAGGAAGGAACATCACCAACCTAACTACATATCACCTACTGCCATTTCTCTTGCTAATAAGAAGCACGAGGCATTCCCTCAGGAATCAGAGAATGTAAAGGACATTTGCATACTGAGATCCCATTATGCGAGGAACAAATCAACGAGCAATATCATTTAAAAGAGTTTCTTTTTCCTAAGGAACATTGGGAAGAAGAGGACAAACCTCAAGAAGAAATGGCTCACGAGGTTGTTAAGGAGGAACCCACGACCTTTGGATTCCCAATCAAAGAAACAAATGAAGAAACCAATATGAAGAACATTCCTCACTTAGTGTTGCCGAACTTTCATGGGCTATCTAAGGAAGATCTTGATACCTTCCTCTTCGAGTTCAATGTACTTTGTAGAAGCTACGACTATGCGACAGATGCCTAGAAACTAAAGCTCTTTTCTGCCACACTTAAGAGTGATACATTACGATGGTTCAAGGGCCTTGGAAAGGACAACATTTGGTCATGGGACCTAATGACAAAGAAATTTATGGAAAAATACCAAGATTACTGCAAAGATAAGGAAATAAGGGAGGAATTTTTCAAGATGATGCAACATGAAGATGAGATCTTGGAAGACTACGTCGAGCAATTCACCTATAACTTGCAAAGGGAAAAACAACGAGACCTAGCTCTTGATACGTGAAATGTATTATTTTTTATAAGAATCTGAGACGATTGTATGGAACTCGTCAACCTAATGGGCGAGGGAGACATCTCTTAGCTAGAATATGATATCATCTTGGAACTTTGTCATAAGTATTCCATAGGCACATCTAAAACAAGAAAAGGGTCAAAAGATATATTGGCAAGGACAAGAAGGACTGTTGGAAGTGAAGTAACAAGGTAAGAAATTGGGAACATATTATAGAGCTTCAAGAGTGACATACTCAGTTCCCTAAGCTCTCAATTGGATACACTGCAGATAAAGAAGAAGTAGGAAGAAATAAAACTAGCATTGGCCATATTTTTCCCAAAGTGCAGAACAAAGCATCCAAAAATGGAGTGTTCATTGGATCATATCAAAGTCTATGGAATATGCAATGAGGATCACACTACACATAATTTTCCATCCTTTCCTAGACTTAAGGCCATCTATCAGAAAACAAAGGAGCCAGAACAACTTTTCTATGTCTCTCAAAAGTAACCCTGGCATCCTAGGCCTCAAGGTATGATCCCAGACCAATATGAATATTTCAATTCATATTAGAGTAACCTTTCTATTCAATATGCCTCTCAACCATGGGGTATGCCAACTCAACAATGGGTATCTTCTCCTCCTATTCATCTATGGAAACAAGGTTGGATTAATCCCACCATGGGAGGACCACAACAACCTACATAGCCACCCATGCAGCTTCTTCCTCCACCCTAGATGTAGGCATATACATCCACCCCTCCTTGACCACAACTCCCTGCAAAACATGTGCCTAACCCAAATAATGGGAGGCCAACCCAACTGTTATCACTGAAATTTCGCCCGCAAATGGTTACAAGAATTCAGCATCATCAAACAGTTATGAAGTCATCCATGGACCTGAATTAACACAAAAGCATTCATAAAGGGTCAAAAACTATACAAATAGTGAAAAAATTGAAGAGTGCTATGAAGACACTGGGCGCGCGTGCACATGCGCACGATGTGCGACTGCTGTCGCAAAAAGCTATGCACCTGAGAAACGACGCATTTATGAGAGTGGTTGGCCTCCCACCCACTTCTGGTTCAGCTTCCAAGTTGATTTGACACTCAAATCTGGACTGGATTCGACTGGATGGCTGGTCAAAGACCTAGAAATGCCCTAATTAGCCTCTTTACA
>JZKD02S2403385.1:315683-328741 GCA_000966675.3 Picea glauca
TGCACCTTGATTGGATTTTGTGTGGCTATTGGGAAATATCGCCAGCTCTTTCGGGATATGCCCCCTTTACCCCTCATTATAACTGATTATTTCATCCTTCACTAGTTTCTCTTCCAATGACTTCAGACCCCACTGTTGAGTACTATTGGAAGGTCCAATGATATTTGAGAGGAAGGACGTTACGTCTTTTAGGACACAAGCACTTGTTTTCTTTGATCCATCACGCGGACAAAACCCACTTATCCACATATATGCTTATTTTACTTTATGTATGATGCACTTCTGATTACATGTTGATTTAGCTATATATTGTGTAAAGTTCATAAATTACAACAAAGGCTCTTGTTTCTTTATTTCTCTCATCACCATTTGCACAAATTCACTCAGCTAATTGGACATCATAGGGGACCCACAAAATCCTCGTCGTTCCCGATGCTTGCTAAACCTCCCTCCTATCTTAGGGGGAGTGTCTAGTATTTCCCACTCATCGACACCACCATCTCACACTCCAGTGAGTGCCATTGTCTTAGGATCAACCTTGCTTGGTTCCACATTACTTGGGTCCACTTCCCAAGGTCCTCCATCCACTCACTCTCCTTTACACAGAAGTGGGGGGCCAACTTCCTCTCAAGGGGGAAGTACCAACCCACCTAGCCCCCCTCCAGGGTCAAGTTCACAACACACTCACACCATGGCAGGAGCTAATCCTCAACCAACACTCTTGATTCCATATTTGGCCTCTCTTAACATACCGGATCTAAGCAAACTCACCAACGATCCTATATTGCATGACCCCACATGGCTTGCAATGCCCACCAAACTACCTTCAAACATCCCCAAGTTTGAAGGAAAGGCATGAGACGACCCTGCCAACCATGTCATGAATTTTCACCTATGGTGCTCTTCCAACAGCATTATGGATGATTCCATCAGACTATGATTATTTCAACGCACACTCACAGGCCCATCGACCAAATGGTATGTAGATGAAAAATCAGGGTCCCATGCGACTTTCGAGTCCTTGGCCAAAGAATTTTTTACCTTTTTCCAATTACCAATATGCCATGACAATGGTCTCGAACTACTTTCTAATTTCAAATAAACCTCAGCCACACATATCGCTAATCACATTCACGAGTGGCGTAGGAAACGTAGTTTATGCAAAGCAGAAACCACCAAACAATAATGTCTTGATTGGTTTCTTAGATCACTTGTCTCTCTCCTTGGTAAGGATGTGGCTTCCACCTTCCCTCAATCCGAAGAAGAAGCCATCAGTAAGGCTCAACAATACGACCTCATCTATTCACAGTCAGGGTACTTATACATGGTACTTCCTGATCTCCCAAAACCTATGTCGTTTGGCCAAGACAAACCTGGGATGTCTCATTCAACAGATTGACTGATTGGTAATACCACTCACCACGGTCCACAACCCCAACAACCACCAATGTATGGAACACCTCAATATCTATCAGCATATGGGGGCACCTCTTATTACCCCCCACCCCCTTATAAACAACCATACCCTGTTGCTATGCCTCCACCCATCAGTGGGCCACCGTCGGCACCCCCCCTACACCCACCTATTCAAATGAGTTCTAGTACCCCCCCTACTAGCACCATGCCTTCCTATGTACTTTATGGATCATTACCCCCACAGAATCTGTACTTTCCATTTCCTAGTCCCCCACAACACATGGCTCCCCCACATCCTCATGCTGGGGTGAATTTTGTTCAACCTTCTCCCATTCAGCAATATCAAAATTTCGAACAGTTGAATACGGAAAATCTGACCCATTCGTCGAACAATGCCAAAAAGAAAGGATGAACAGGAATAACAACAACCCACGTCAAGGCGGTAATCAACCCCAGCAGAACCAACCTATTGGGGGCAACCAGAACCCCCAGGGGGGCAATAATAATAGGTGTCGAGGGAGAAATAAAAATACTATTAAAACCAACTTCCCTTGTGCCCTTTGCGGTGAGTTTGGCCATTACACTCATCATTTCCCCAAAATCGTTGATTTCAAACGGTTGAAAGACTCTGGCAATCTACCCCATCCTCCAGCACCGCCTGCCCCTCAGCAGGCACCACAACAATACGTGCAACAACCCCCCCCTACCGTGCTACAGAATCCTATTCCACACTAAGGTGTGATAAACACCCAACAGGACATGCAGCATCCCCCACCTCAAGTGGGACAGTACCTCAATCCGAACAATCCAGTAGATCGCACGATCCTCCTCACTAGTGAGGAAGAAATCCTTTTGCAAACACGTAACCATCAGTATCATGCACCCGCTGAGTCTTCTCCCATCCCTCCAGAGACAAACCCCGCACCGACGGGACCCTCGTTGGTGATCCCTCTTCCTAACACAGAGCCACCTCTTCACATCCCTCGTATTCCATTACGCAGGAATGTCCACAACCCACAGGCTCGGACAAGTCATAACTATAGTTTGGTTGATGACTTAGCACAATCCCCATCTTCCATGTCAGTCTTAGAAGTCCTTCATACTTGTCCCACTCAATGAAAATCATTACTTTCTTCCTTGGGGGCAGTCGACCCCGTAGATACTTGACTCATTACATTTGATCTCAACAATGGAGAGCCTCGCCTTCCTGCCTTGATTGATTTTCAAATCCCAGTAAAAATATGGAACATCACAGTTCATCGGTGTGTCATCGATGAAGGTTCATCTACATGCATTACGTCCAAATCAGTATGGCAGAAACTTGGTTCCCCCAAACTCATACCCTCTACCATTACCTTACGAGCATATGACGGATGACCATCGTCTCCTGAAGGGCTCTTCCAAAATGTCCCCGTAGAACTCGGGGAAAAAACCATCCTCATCGGCATTGAATTTATTGATGCCCCACTCGATTATAATATCCTATTCGGTCATAGCTACATGTATGCTATAAAGGCAGTTGCCTCTTCCGTCTTTCGAACAATGATGTTCCCCCACAATGGGAAGATCGTTACCATTGACCAAGTCTCACATTACGAGCCTAACCCATCTGCCAACATCGATAACATTCTTCCTCTCATCCACACAAGTCACGACACATACCCACTCATCGAGATGGGTCCCGGAATTTTCAAAGATCCATCATTGTTAGGAACTTACCATGGAGCACCATCGGTCCTTCATCCTTCCAATCAAGTATGTGTCGTATCATCTAACGGAACTCACACAGAGGATATCCTTCCTCCTAGGGAAGCTTCTATCATCTTTGACGTCCCACTAGTCGCAGAACTTCTCCCTAACGAGCCTCCTGCGCACTCGTCAACCCCACCAGTCCACGATTCCACTTCTCCCCAAGGACATATCCCAATTTGGGAGATAGTTCCCCAAGCCATCACTCAAATCCCCTTATTTTACCCTCCACCGGGCATCGAAGCTTTCCAGGTAGTCGCAATGCTTACCCAACCTAATATGGTGTTCGCAATTCTAGTTTGGTATTTACATCCACTAGAGATGGTCCCTCAATCATCCCTTCCCCCCCAAATAGAAGGAATCCCAATGACGATTTCCATACTTAATCCCACCATACCCTCTACACGTCCACTCACTACCCCCCCTGCCATAGTTGGGAGCAGGAGAAAGAAGAAGGAGCCCACAGCTCCACTTCCTCTGTGCATCCAACCTCCTTGCGCACTATGTGAGAAAGATGGACACCAAACCAACCACTGCCCATCTCTACTAGATTTACGGAATTTGATTCCACTCAATCAAACTCCCCCAACACTAGCCACTATAGCCCTGCTACCACCCCCCATTCAAGTAGTAAAAGGTTGCACACCAAATTCGCTTGCGCTATATGTTCAGAATATGGCCATTACACCCACCATTGTCCAGCACTTCCACACTTTCGACAAACATTAGCTACAATACGCCAAAGCTTCCAGAGTGAACCCAGTCCAGCTACGTCATCCTCACCACCAATCACTGACATCCGTTATGTCACAACTTCATTCAATGAACGTATGAGATGCCCTTGCTCTCTATGTGAATCATTAGATCATTTTACATACCAGTGTCATATGATCATTGAATACAGAAAACGCCAATTGACCCTGCTTCAACGACCCACAAAGTCGATAGTTGACCTTACCTCGTCACTAGAGGTTCTTCATGTCATTTCTCCTGAACCTGAGGCCCTTCCAACGCCTCCATGGTTCTTGGAGGACTTATCCGAGGATTCACCCCCCAACTCTCTCGCTCATTTCCCTACGGAAATTTTACACCCAACTACCACGGGTACTCCTCAGTACTTCGATATTTGGTTTATGTCGAGCGAACCACTGCCATCCCTTTATGTCGTTCCCCCTACTTCTTCATCACCAGGGGGCAGCCACACACCAACAGTGACTGATATCACTCTTCATGACCCCTTGTATTCCCATCACTTCCACTGTGACAAGGAAATACTTGAAGAGTTAAACAACCCTAACTACCCATGGGACGCGCTACACCACCGTGCACTCTTCTTTCCACAGGAAGCCTCCACGCCTCCTAACCAACATCCCATATACGCGGTCGAAACCAAGGATTTCATCGCATCAGGACATATCGACTGGTTCAACAACCCCATTCTTGCCCCGTATTCTTTTGAAGAAGGCAACATGGCCAGTACTCCCCGACCATCAAAATTGACTTTTCCATAAAAAATGACGTCGTCGAGGAAATCACCATTGGAGTTGCTTGCACTCCTCAAGAAATCACCACCTATAAAGCCCTCTTTTAGGAATATCAGGATATTTTTGCCTGTTCATACACGGAAATGCCTAGCCTTGATCCTGTTGGGGTCCTATAATTATAGGCAACTCGATTCTTCGACTATTGATTTGGAGTTTCTCTCGTGATGACGAAGTCTGGCTCGGTGGATCCCGTTTTCTTCCCTCCATTCTTTTTGCTTGATACCACATCACCCTACTACATCCTTCATCCATGCTGCGCCCTCACTCCCTTGCCCTGTTGCCCCATTGACTACCTCTCGCCCGCCACCCATTCACAAATGATCAGACTTAGGATGAACAAAAATAACAATAAAGTTAATTGATAGGTTAAATTAATTAATAAAGAACTAGTTAATAATTAATTAATTATTAATTAAATTAAAAATATAGGTTAGTAACTAGTTAGTATTTAGGTTAATTAACACAAATTAATAAAATAAAGTACAAAAACAATATAAAACATTAAATAATATAAAAACAAGATTAAATAAAACAAATTAAAAATATTAAAAACAATTAAAAACAAACAAAAAATAAATAAAACAAAATAACAAAAAGTAATAAAACAATTATAATAAACCTACATAATATGTAAAATATATAAAAAATAAAATAAAATAATACAAAACAAAATAAAACATATAAAAACAAAACATAAAACAAAATATAAAACAACACACAAAAAACGTAAACAATACAATATAACAAATAATATTTAAAATAAAAAGCATAAAAAATGAAACTAACCTAAGTCCTACCCCACCCTCATACCTCACTCCTGCTCACATCTACCTCCACGCACATTTCCATACACCTCACGTCCCATCCTTTACATCAAACAAAATCAACGGACAACAAAAATTCCGGACCCCCCCTCAGTATCCGAAATTTAACGAGAGGGGGGTCCGGAATAATGGTTTTTCAATACCACTCCCCCTCCACGTGTTATCATCCCATTCCAGCAGACCCTCCCCCCAAAAAAACCGCTTACCACCTCAGGGGGGGTCCGGAATACCACTTTCCCGAAAACAAAACCACCTTTTTCAATTTTTGCCATTTTTTGCCTGTTCAGCACATCTTCTTCCGGAGGAGATTCTGGGCAAATGAAAATGATTTTTTAAAAACAGAGAGAGGTTTTTCTCCTTAACGGGCCGAAGAACAAAAAACTCTCTCATTTTTTGCAAGGGAGCTACGAGCAGAGAGAATCGAGACCATATTCGAGGCCCTTTTTTCCAGATTTCTTCTTTTTTGTTACTGTCCTGATTTTGCGGGAGCAGCGACGACCAGATGGGGACGATTTTCGAGAAACAGAAGGAGGTTTTTGTCCAAAACATGCCCATATCCAATAATATCCTTCATTTTTCTCTCAGGTGTCATCGTTGAAGAGAAAACCATGTCTGTTCGGACCCCTTTTTCGCAGAAAACTGGTCTGTCTTTTATGGTAGACAGGGAATTCATTTACAGGGAACACATGGCAACGGTTAGAGCATCGATCCTCCAACTGGTAGAAAATATCTAACAACCTCAAGCATTCAATGAATTTTGCATTCATTTTTTTTTATGCTGTTAGAGTCTATTCGCTAGCAAATCTTAAACAGCCTCCAGTATGCCAGATGTTCAGGCAACAGTTACCAATTTTAACCTTCCTTTTGGTTTGCGTTTTTGTTTGTTTTTGAGACAGTCTACAGGTGTCGAAACTTTTGTAACTGATTTTCTATTTTTAGAAAGCAGAGTTATGAGCTCGAGTGTTAGAGGACTGAGATATCTTTTTTATTTATACACATGTAAAAGACAAAAGAGGGGTTAGACCTGTGAGATTCTGTGGGCTGGACAGTGGGCTTTGTCATTCCAGAAAACCTTTTCTGTAATCATGAAATGATTGACCAGTAATGGACATGCAGTTTATAGGATTCCTGTGTGGAGGTGTTGGTGGCGTTTTCTTTTCTCTGTCAAGTATTTTCCTGTCATCTTTCACTTGTTTTCAATTCTTATTGTCAGAAGAAAATAACAGAGCAAAATTTATTGTAAAATACTTTGCATCTGAACTTGTGATAATCTTTATGTTTTTCCTCTAAAAAGCTCAGTTTATGAATTCTTAACTGCTCATTTGCTTGGCTTTTTCCTCCCCTAGTTTTTCCTCAAATCGACACCATGCAAACTTAATTCGATCCAACACTTCCACTACCTTGCCCTGTGTAAAAGCTTTGTCTAAGATCTAAGAGTGAATCACATTTTTAAGTGCAGACCCCATTTGCCCAATGATCCTCCTTGTTGTCCCAAAATAACTATTTAAAAACCAAAACCCCAACCCCATACTTTCATAGCTAGCCTAACATCTGTCCTATTCCATACCAAGTTAATTCAGAAACAGAGATCCCTCTCTGAGTCTTGGAGGGATAGATCCAAGACTCCAAGTGGTTCAAGGTTACCTCTGTGACTGCCTCCACAGCCTTGGGAAAATTACAGGGCGTTAACAGATCTTTCTATCATCGAACATCGCATCGACACCTGGCCTGACATTACACCTGTTTGTCAAAAACAACGACCGTTACACCCTTCCAAAGCAGCGGCCATCAAAGCTGAGATTGACAAATTACGCACTGTCGGGTTCATCTACCCCATCGCCTATACATCATGGGTTTCCAACCCTGTACCCTTTAATAAAAAATAGGGCACTATCCACATATGATCAGACTTTCACGATCTCAATCACGCGTGTCCCAAAGACAACTTTTCAATGCCTTTCATCTATCAAATTATCGATGACTGCGTAGGCCACGAGGCTCTATCCTTCATGGACGGTTTCTTTGGTTATAATCAAATCCAAATACACCCAGCTGATCAGTACAAAACCACATTTACTACCCCCTAGGGTACTTTTTCATATCGTGTCATGCCTTTTGGCTTAAAGAATGTTGGCGCAACTTTCCAACAGGCTATGACATACATTTTTCACGATCTGGCTCATATCATCCTTGCCTACTTAGACGACCTCACAACTCGATCCAAGAAATGCACCCAACACCTTGATGATTTACGGATCATCTTCCAACGGTGCGGTCAATACAAAATCCGCTTGAATCCCCTCAAGTGCGTATTATGCGTCGCCGCGAGGAACCTCCTCAGATTCATTGTTTCTCAAAGAGGTATCACCGTGGACCCCCTCAAAGTCCAAGCTATCATTGAAATTCCACCTCCTCGGAATTTACGTCAACTCCAGAGCCTACAAGGCAAGGCTAACTTTCTACAACGGTTTGTCCCAGACTACGCCATTCGCGCACATGTTTTCCTTCACTTACTACGTAACGATATCCCATTTCACTGGGATGAACATGCCCAACAATCATTCGACGATATTAAAATGGCACTCTCCAACGCCCCTTTAATCAGTGTACCTGACTACAATCGCGACTATATCCTCTACGTATCAGCATCAGTTGTTTCAGTAGCAGGAGTTTTCGTTCATCTAGGTGATGACAATCGTGAGCATGTCATTTATTACGTTAGTAAAAACCTCTCAGGGCCACCCTTGAAATATAAACATGAAGAGAAACTAGCTCTTGCAGTCGTCCTCGCAGTCTAGAAACTGTGTCACTATATTCTGCTTCGCACAACTAAGGTTGTAGCAGATTCCAACCCGATGCAATACTTGCTCAGTCGTCGTCAAATTAATGGCAAATTTGCTCGATGGATCGTTATCCTTCAAGAGTATGATCTTGAATTTTCAACACCCAAAAGCAAGAAAGCCCTCGTTCTGGATGAACGTGTCATGGCCCTCCCCTCTAACACAACCAATACCCTCGTCAATACCAACTTTCCCGACGAACACCTCTTTTACATCACTTCAGATGATCCTTGGTACAATGACCTCCTCGTCTACCTTCGAACTCAAAAATTTGGTAACCACCTTTCACGAGATGATCGTCATTGTATTCGCCACCAAGCCCCCCGCTACCTCCTCATCGAAGACATCTTATACAGGCGAGGGGTCGACACCATTCTTCGTCAATGCCTGACCATCGACGAAGCCGATAAAGTCTTGAACGACTGCCATAGTGGTGCATGTGGGGGTCATCTTTCAGGAATATCCAATGCTCAAAAGATTATCCAAGTAGGTTACTTTTGGCCTACCTTGTTTCACGATTTCATTCACGCCATGAAATGATGCGAGAAGTGTCAGCTTTATGCCAACAAAGCCCGAGCACCACCTGCTCTTCTTCATCCAGCCATCACTGCCGACCCTTTTTGTAAATGGGGCATCGACTTCATGACTTGTAATCCTCCCTCCAGCAATGGGCACAAATACATCATTGTTGTGGTCGATTACTTCACCAAATGGGATGAAGCTATGCCCACCTTCAACAATACCGCTGACACTGCAGCACGTTTTTTCTTCAACCATGTCATATCTAGCTTTGGAGTACCACTCTAGCTTGTTTCCGATCATGGGAAACACTTCGAGAATGAGCTTTTCGTCGAACTCTCATCTTGGTTAGGATTCTCACACGAGTTTGCCTCACCATATTACTCTCAGTCTAACGGACAGGTCGAAGAAGTTAACAAGGTCCTCAAGACCATGTTACAACACACGGTTAATAAACATAAGACCAATTGGCACCATATGTTATTTTCTGTGCTATGGGCTTACCGTACGGCTATGAAAATAGCTACTGGCTTCACACCATTTCATCTAGTCCATGGGGTTGAGGCCACTCTTCCCATCAAGTGCAAAATTCCCACCTTACACACCGCAATTGAGCTATTACCCGACACCGCTCCAATGGAGCAGCGCTTGCTGAACTTAGAGTCCCTGGATGAAGATCGTCGATCTTCATTACAGAACAATGAGGCAGCTAAAAAATGATCAAAGGCTACCTTTGATCGACATGTCAACCTTCGCTCATTTCGCGAAGGCAACCTCGTCCTTGCCTACGATATCGCTCATGATACCTTTGGCCATGGAAAATTCGAGTCACTATGGCATGGCCCATACATTATTCAACATTGCCTCACCAAAGGTGCATACATCCTGGCCTCTCCCGAAGGCCTCTCTCTTAAGGAACCCGTCAACGGGTTATACTTAAAGAAATTTTATGCTTAAACGTAGTCATTCTACTTTAGGTTATTTCTTTTATAGTGTTTTTAATCTTTTTTCATCCATCACATCTAAACTATCATTTGTGCTATTGACATATGCTTTCTCCACCAGCCTACCACATCGGTTACGCCGATGGCGCCAGCCGTTGGACACAAAATCTCGCTTAGGTTGCTTCGGCTCTCTACGCCCCCTCACATGAAATGCTCCATTCGAGCGGCATATGTTTGGGTTCAGAAACCAACAACCAAGCCGAATACACTGTCGTCATTGGCCTCCTGGACGATGCCCAACATCATCGTTTTCGTCATCTTAGTGTCTTCCTCGATTCTCAACTAGTCATTCTCCAGCTCAACAATGTGTACCACGTACGCGATCCTTGCCTCTTTCACAAAAACTTGCAAGTTAGACTCTTATCTTGACATTTTGATTCCATTACATTTACACATATTCCAAGACAATTGAATCAAATTATAGATAACATAGCTAACATTGTGTTAGACTGGCATATATCACATCAAGCTACTTCTACACATACATAAACATATCAAAAACCTATCACAGCATATATAGATTAGACATCATCAATACATTACCAAAACACATGTAAACACCACATAGATCTCAAAATGTATACTCATGTATATATAAAACGGTCCACAGTACCATCCAAATGTTTACATACAAAAATACAAGTATCTGCGGGACAGTGAAGCACCTCGGTACAAAATGGGCTCACCGGCCTATATACAAAAATACAAACAATACATAGAGCACCACTCACGGTGCCTCTAGAGCACCACCACCTGCCCCTCCCTCAGGTGGTGGTTTCCCACCCACTACTGGTCCCTCCTGCCCTGGAGGTACTCGACCGGTCATCGCAGCACTAGCTATTGTTGCTTGTCGTACCACTACCCACCATGGCGGCGGAATCCCCACACACTGCTCCAGGATGCCCTCATTCTGGATGCGAGACTACATGCCCTCAGGCACGCCCTATAACACTGCCTCCAGGCAACGATGTATGTCCTCAAAATCTACTCTGGCATCCGCCGGAGGAGCATGTGATGGCCCAGCACCAGGGTCATTAAATCAATGTCTCCTCTCTACTCTCTCTGGATTAGCAGGCCTCGTCGTGACGTCCTCATGCCGACGCCTGTCTCCAACTTGCGGCCCTCCCCACGATGGTCTCTCCATCTCCTAATGAGCCGACGCTCTCCGCAACTCTACCTCGCGCCCGTGAGGTGCCTTATCTGCACATACAAACAAACAAAAGATAGTATCATCATCTATATCATACATATATATCCTGCTATTTCACAAAAACATAATATCAACATCATCAACATACCTCGACGATCAAACACCTCCCCTGGAGGTAGCACCATGTCTGGATCCTCCCGGAAGTCAACCCCGGCATAGGGGTACTGCAATATCACCTGCGGCATCTGCCACCACACCTGTGTCGCCTCAGCAGTAAATAAGTGGTCACCCTCACCACCACCATGGTGAAGCAAAACAGTCGACCACTTCTTTAGTCGCGGCTCTCGCGCCCCAGGCGCACCCAATAAAATCCTTGGGCACAACATAGGCACCCTCTCCAGAAACCAAGCCACTAGGATGGACCTGAAGGAAAACTCTCTCATATCTGTGGACCAACACTGGTCTAGCTACCCTACCATCCTAGCATGCAGCGTAAGCCCCCAGGCGAAGTGCTTACCAGCCAACACTCTCTCCATCACAATCAGCTGGCCACCACTGATCCACTGCGTCGCCAGAGACCCATAAACTCTCACAATCATCGCTGCTATGCAGTGATGCGTTAGGGCATCCATCGCCCCAATTCTCACGACAATGTCGGACATAAAGTTCGGCCCCGAATAGTATCTCTGGCCAACTATCGCTAGTGACACATCCCTCAGTCAGCTCTGTTGGTAGGGCCGTTCCCCGAAACGGGAGCTCATTCAAAAAGTACACATCCTCCACCGCAGTGAAGGCAATCTACTCTCCCCACACTATGAAACAATGCAGGTCCAGACTCCACATTCGGGTAAGGAACTGCAAAAGATACTCTTGCGCCTGTATCAACGAGCACTCAAAGAAATTCAGCAGCCCACAGGCTGCCAAAGTCGCACGTACACCTAGCTCCTCAATAGCCACGGTGTCTCACAGTTGGGACCAATCCCGCTCTCGCCAACCAACCGGCATCGTACACAATTCTCACCTGCAACCACATACAACAATCCTTAATCATCCAAATGGACCATAAACAACATTAAAAAGCTAAGTTTTACACCTGTCAACCTTGCCTCCAAGGCGCGACTGTTTAAACCCACAGGCGCGCACACATGCGCGCTTGTTCACTCCATAGGTGCGCACATATGCGCACCTGTTCACTACACAGGTGCGCACGAATGCGTGCCTACTCAAATTACAAGCGCGCTTTAGAGCGCGCCTGTCCAATACACAGCCGCGCACACATGCGCAGCTGTGCAACCAACAGGCGCGCACATAGTGCGTGCCCTTATCCCCCTTACAGGTGCCCCCATGCCCACCTATCCGGTGGGCAGGCACGCATGTGTGCGTGCCTACTTCCGTATCGCCCATGCACGTAGGGGCCCACACTCCTCAAACCCCCTATACGACCCTTTGTACAACCCCTGCCCAAAAAATGAAACCCTAATTCTATGCAGGATGATCAGACCACTAACCTGAAGCTCGCTGGTCCTCGATCAGATGCCTCGTCCTCCTAGAATCTCCTAATCTCCTTTGAATACTTCTCATCCAGTCACTATCACAGCAAGTACAAATGAGGTGGCAATGTGGGCCCTATAGCTATATATAGGCCTTTTTGCCAAACTTCCACTCACCATTCTGGAAGCTCCGAGTGTCCATTTCTCGATCCGTCTTCAGCCACGGGATCAACATCCCGTCATCTACATCATGACAGTCCCTGGGCCTCTTTTCATCCTGAGCCTCTAGGATGCCATTTTTTTCATACCCTGACCAGGTACGCATGCGCACATTCAAAATTATCAAATACATGCTCATATATTCGATTCTCGTTAGATATTGTTCACGTCGGGTATTTGGTTTTCATGTGTGCAGGTACTTGGTCACCGTACATCAACACAACCCCTTTAGGTATATACTCAGCACTGGCATGTAGTCATTCCCTCTAAATCTCACTTGCATCTCCAGTCACACCCTCTGAC
>JZKD02S2403385.1:330524-361329 GCA_000966675.3 Picea glauca
GAGAGATGAAGTCGTCTAACCCATTCGTTAACCTTAGCATCGAATGAACACAACAATGAAAGACATAGTCAAAGAAGAGCTACATAAATTGCTTACGGATAATTTCATATATCCTATTTCTGATAGCCAGTGGGTCTGCCCTCTTGTAATGGTACCAAAGAAAAATGGTAAATGGAGAATTTGTGTTAGATTATCGAGAATTGAGTAAAGCAACACACAAACATCACTTCCCATTACCATTTATTGACCATGTCCTAGACACACTTGCAGGGAAGAAGTATTTTTGTTTCCTCGATGGCTTCAATGGATACAACCAGATTCAAATCGCCCCTAAACATCAAGAGAAAAAAACATTCACATGTCCTTGGGGGACATTTTCCTACCGTGTATTTGGATTATGCAATTCCCTGGCCACCTTTCAGCAAGTCGTTTATAGGTATATTTTTTTATCTCGTTCGTGATTGTGTGGAAATATATATGGGTGATTTTACAACATATGGGAACGAATTTGATGAAGCATTAGCCAATCGGGAAAAGACATTAATTAGGTGCAAGGAGTCAAATGTCACCCTAAGTAATGAAAAGTGTTTTATGATGGCAATTGACGACATTGTACTTGGACATCACATCTCAAATAAAGTTATTAAAGTCAATCCATAAAAAATAAAGTAATACTAAATTTTCCAACTCCAACCTTGGAGAAACAAGTACGAATATTTATAGATTATGTTGGTTTTTGCCAGAGATTTATTGAGAAATTTTCACATATTTCTCGTTCGTTATTTTCTTTACTTAGCAAATATATTTAGTTTGTGTGGACAGAGACATGCTAGCATGCACTTTATGAATTAAATGTTAAATTATTTGAAGCACCTATACTAAGAGGGCCCAATTGTACCCTCATGTTCCACATTTCCACAGGCACATCTAACACGACCATCGGAGCTATCCTTGGACAACTCGAAGGAAAAGAACCATATGCAATCTACTATGTCAGTAAGAATCTCTCACCTTCTGAACTAAACTATGCAATGACTGAGAAAGAGTTCCTTTTTGTTATTCATGCAATAAACAAGTTTAGACACTACATTATTGAATATTTGGTAATCTTGCATATTGATCATGTTGCTATTAAATATTTAATGAAAAAACCAATCACAAATGAAAGGGTTACTAGATGGTTTCTCTTATTGCAAGAATTTGATATTACCATCTTAGACAAAATAGGAAAAGAAAATATAGAGGTTGATTTTCATTCTACAATAACATATAATGAGAATGAACCTCTGGTAGAAGATTTTTTTCCAGATGAACACCTCTTTCCAGTATCTACTAACTCACCTTGGTTTGCGGATATTGCTAACTTTTTGGCTGCAGGAAAACTTCCACATTACCTGAACCCTAAAGAACGAGAAAGTATAGTAAGGAAAAGAGAAATATTCTCATGGATTGATGGATTCCTCTTCTACATTCGACTTGATTTGATTATGAGAAGGTGTGTGCGAGAGGACAAAGTCCATGAGATACTAAAGGCTTGTCATGATGGGCCATGTGGAGGCCACTTTGCAGATAAAATAACTGGGTACAAAATAATTCACCAAGGGTATTACTGTCCCACACTCTTCAGGGATTCCAAACAATATGTGAAGAGGTGTGACAGTTGTCAATGCATGAGTAGACCTGTACAAACAAATGAAATGCCACTACAACCATAGATGGTGTTAGAACCTTTTGATAAGTGGGCCATTGATTTTGTGGGACCAATAAATCCCCCATATCATAGAAACTCCTACATCCTATTCTGTATAGACTATGTCACAAAATGGATGGAGGCCAAGGCACTTCCAATGGTAATCAAACAAGCGGTAGTAAAATTTCTCCACGAGGAAATTTTTGTAAGGTTCGGGATACCACGAGAGACAGTGATCGACGGAGGAACTCAGTTCACATCACGACTTGTCATAGATCTGATGGATAACTATAAAATCAAGCACAGAATAATAACACCATATCCTCCGTCGGAAAACGGATAGGTAAAGGGCACTAACAAAATCCTTGAGGCTATCATTACAAAAACCGTCAGATTACACCTCAAGGATTAGGATGATAGACTCCCCGAAGCCTTATGGGCCTATAGGACCACCTAGAGAACTACTACAAGATGCACACCTTATGAGTTATTCTATGGGAAGCGGGTATTATTTCCCATTAAAACAAAGATTCATACATTAATGACAACAATCAAACTTGGGTTGGAACTATCAAAGGCTCATAAACAAAGACTACTCCAAATCAACGAGTTGGATGAACTATCGCGGGATGCCCTACATTGATCCACAATGATACAACATCAAAGGGATAAATGAAATGATAATTTTATCAATAAAAATAAATTCACTACAAAACATATGTCCGACCTGGTGTTAACCAAGTACATCATGGATCCAATCAATTGTCTATACATCGTGGGATCCACCAAATCTGAAGAGGAATCACTCAAGAGATTCAGATTTATCGTCATATGTGTGGTCATGGACTTGCATTCCATCATCCTGAATCTCTATAGGATCTCAACAATATATTTTTCTTGGCTAAGGAAAATCTCATCTGATCTCTACCAGACCTCCAATCCCAAGAAGTGATGCATCATACCTAGATCCTTCATCTTGAACTCTGAAGAGAGATCTCTCTTGCATCCGACTATGAGCTTCTCGTCTCTTGTTAGGAACAGGTCATGTACGTATAGGATCAATGGGAAACCATACCCAATCGCATCAAATAATTGTATGATCTGGCATATCATGCCATGGGTGTCTACTTAGGCTCGTACAAATCCTTCTTCAATATGGAAACATGAGATTCATTCTCATGTATCTTGTGGCTACTCTATGTACACTTCTTCTTTCTACTGGAGAAAGTGTCTCGTCATAATATTCACCCTCTTTTTGGGAAAACACTCTAGCCACAAGTCTTTCTTTGTACTTCTCTATGCTTCCATCTGCAGCATGTTTGATCTTATATATCAACTTGGAAGTCACCATAGACTTCCCTTCTAGTCTCAGAACCAAGGAAAAATCCATATCTCAGTCCTTCTGACTAGCTTCCTCCTCTGTCACTGAAATAAGGGAATCCTCCTAGGAGGTATTATATCTCCTCGAAGCCTATGTAACTTTGATCTAGCCTCCTCAACTCATAGAACATGTTTTTCAATACTGGAAGATGTCTCTCTCTCCCATATGAATCTGAGGAGGAATAATTTATGAATGAAAGTCTCTAATCCATTGGCTCTCTCTGAGATCATGCTCACTATGATTCTACATGCTCCCTTTGAATCTTGACTTCCTCTGATTCTATATGATCTCCGAAGCCACCTACTTTCGTTTCATCTTTTCTAGGTAGGACATTTTGGCTCCACTGACTCTTCCTGATGATATGAAGAGTGATCAACTAAACTAGAGACATATGTATAATCATATTTTGAGCCTTCTTCTCATTACAATCAATATCCATATGTGATACTCTTGTATCCCGTAAGAGTACCCTTCTTTCCAGAAGGTTCTGACTTCTTCCTCCTTCTTTCATTACATGGATATGTACGATTGTGTACACAACTCTATGTCTGGATAGTCTACTCCATGTCTCGGATAGAGACCATATAAACTGTTGCCTCCTGGAAATGTCATCATAGCTCCTTCTCAAAGCTATCACCTGTGACCTGGAGTCTAGTTGTTGTTTTCTTGCTTGATTTTTCTTCTATTGTTTCTCCTACTCCACAGTCATGTGCTAGGAAGCACTACTGGATAGAAAACAAACTCTTCATCCTTTGACTTATGCTCTTGCTTCTTCATCTTCAGGTTTTGGAATTTTTTTCTTAACGTAATCCAATAGATCATTCTCTTTTAGAATGATAAGAACTCTTTGCTTCCCAGATCTGAAGTTATCTTCTCCATCCAATCTATCTTCAACTCTTATGCTAGTTGACATTTTTTGCTGGTAGAAACCCTAGCTCTGAAAAACTTTGATTTTTTCAAACTTCACCAAACTGAAACATGAGTGTTGCAGGGGGTGCACAAGGGCATGGCACACTTCTCTGTGTAATAAAAGTCCCAACACCATTGGAACTAGTGCTCAATGAGCTTGTCAAGGTTTTACTATGCAAGGACAATGTGGAGTGGGCCCATAACCTGTTAGTGTTTCTTTACTTATAGAGAAGTAGTGTTCTTTTACTTCTTTAGAATTAAATTGTTTATATACTGAGAAATATCACCATAAACAGAGACAAAATAACACAAGAGAATTATCGTGGGAAAACCCCAAATAGGGGAAAAACCCAACAACCTTTCTTAGATAGATTATGTTCTCAAAGAAAGTCCAAAACAGATAAACCCTAGATCAAAGGCTAGCTCAACCAAAAACACCACCACAGCTGCAAAAACATCTCTATACCAAGGTAGTGCACCTCCTCAAGGAGTAGCACACAAGAGAGGGATACCAAAAGACTGAACACGAATAAACTGAACAAATGTAGCTACTGCGTCAGTTTCTCCAAAATTGTGCCTTGCCTCTAGGTGGATGAGAGAGTGTGAGTGAGTGAACAAATGAGCCAAGAAATCCTCCATTTATAGTCTTCCTGGCCACTAGACTGGGATGACTTCTTCTCTGGAAAGGTGCCAGTTCATTATTCTAATTCTTCTTGGTTGACTTCTCTTCTCGGATGTTTCAACATCTGTCCATTGGATCTCTTGCTTCTGGAATCTTCTCTGCATATACAAAAGGTCATATAGGAGGGAAAGTTCCTCCTGCAACTACCAAACATCAACATTAATATCACTACATTCCTTTTTGAATTTATTGAACAGTTATATTTGAGTTATCTCTAATATATATTTTGCATGGGTTCTATATTAACCTAGATATTTGTTATTGCACCACATCCCTTGTATTCAGTGAAACGTGAGAATTTACTACCCAATATTCATACACCAAGCTCTAACAATTTCTAGAAGTACATCTTTGTAGGATCGCCTATAAATAATCGTGGAACAAGCAAGTTCAAATTTTTCATTTAATGGCATTTAGAAATTGTTATGCTTGTACAATGTTTTTGGCATGGTTCCCAATACTTTTTCCATTTGCATTGTTAATAAACATTTGTTTGTAGTATCCAATGATGCAATCACTATTTGTATTGCTCCGCGTGCAATGCTAAAATCCTTTGTTCTTGATATTCCAAAAACAATTATTGCATCAACTAATTTTTTAGATACATTCAACTACACCTTTGTATCTTTTGTCGACTTCTTCATACCCATTAATGAAACATCTTGTTTTAACTTATGGGACTTTATTAAACCTTTCAATATTTGAGTTTGTGTTACCATTGTTTTTTTTTTTTTTAATTCAAAACTCCATTGAACATGACATCATATAATACGGTCAATTGTTTTGGTCCTGAATTTGTCAATATCAATGTTATTTAAGATTTCATCATCAATATTGATATCACTTTTAAATTTCAATATAATTTAAGCACTTCAAGTTTACTCAATTGCAAACATAACAAAGCATAGATCATATTTCTTGAATTGTAAACATAAAAAACTCAAAATAAACTATAGATGTATATATTTACATTCAAAAACTTAAATTCAATTATAAACAAAAATTTACTTAGTTACATAAAATATAAAAACCTAAAAAATTACTAATAAACATAATTATTTATTGAATTATAAAGATGAATTTCATGGTGCACATATTATAATATATATACATACCAATACTTGGCTCAATTCCCTATTCAATTTGGTCTTCGACTTCATCTCTGTCAACATTAAGATGCAAATCCTTGTTTCTTTGTTGTGAAATACTTTCGAAATTAGAATCAAGAATACACATAATAATTTATTGAATTCTAAACATCAATTTTATAACATATTATAATATAAACATACTTAAGCTTGGTTTGATATCATGTTGATGAATTTTTTCTTCAACATCATTGTCATCAACATTAAAACACAAATCCTTGTATGCCTCTTGTTATGAAGTTTCTTTCAATTTGTTCAATTTGCTCTTCAACATCATCTCTATCAACATTAAGATACATCCCTATTTACATTATCATCACTTCCATTTTCAATTCTGAAATGTTTTCATTTTTCCATGCAAATATTATGCTTAACGCTATGCAAAGCATCATCACGAGTGCAATTGGATTTATTTTGGCAATCCCTTTTATCTCCCATGATTATTCAATCTATAGGCCAAGAAAAATCCAAAATCTTATAACCAAAATGAGTTTCAATATCCAAAAAAAAATTGAAAGTATCTCCAATTTTAAACTTTTATAGCTCAAAAGAAACTACAAGTATAAATTAGAGCCGCAAAATTTTATAATCCAAAAGAGCTTCAACCTCAAAAAAAATTTCAAGTATAATTTTATAGCCCAAACTACCTTCAATCTACAGGTCATGGAAAAACCAAATTTTCATAACGAAAAACAGCTTCAGTCTCAAAAAAATTGCAAGTATCTCAAACTTTAAAATTTTATAGCTCAAAAGTAATTGCAAGTATAAATTTTAGCTACAAAATTTTATAACCTGAAAGACCTTCAACCTCAAAACAAATTGCAGGTGTAATTTTATAGCCCTTTACCTTAAAAAAATTGTAAATATAATTTCAAGATTTAAATTTTATAGCACAAACGATATCCACCTTAGAAGAAATTGCAACTATAATCAAGTCTCAAAAGAATGTGAAATAATTTCAAGCACTAGAAGAATGTGAAACCATTTGAAAATGTGAAAATTAATCTTTTGGCCATGTTCACATGATAGAAAAACTTAGTTTGATTCAAATAGATATCTATCTAATTCTACAAAACCAAAAGAAGACGAATACCTTATCATCATAACCTATGGTGATTGTTGACCCAAACTTATTAAAAAACAAACAAACATATAGTTAAACTTTTTTCCAAGAAAAACGTCATAATGTCCTTTGTTTTGAGTATAAACAATGAAAATACATTTAGAACGATGTCTGAAAGACATCAAACCAAAAAATGGAATTGTTTCCAACTCACCAATCAAAACAAATCAAGTCCAAGGAAAGAAGATCTTAAAGCTCCGCATCTCTAATGAACAACTAAAAATAAACTAGCTCTACAACTATAATGTTCAAACTGGGTTCCAAACAAGAAACTAAAAGGAAAGTCTAAACCTATAATTATATCCTTTTAACATCAAAGAGTACAAAAAGCCAATTTTTTCCACTGAAGGATTAGGGAAGAGAACATCAAGAAAATATATGTCTAGCAAATTCTACATCATGCTCGGACTCTCAAGACTTTGTGATATCTAGTAGACCTACTGAAGCATTCATAACTCTCCTTGGAAATCCAACTACAATAACATTTAGTTCACGATAGATGTGGAAAAAATAAAATTTCTCCAATTTTCCCAACAACTCCTTAACCCTCCTTATGATATGATCTAAAGCCAAATTTAAATTCTTGCCTTGATCTGAAATTCAGTTGATCACTAACTGAGAATCCCCAAAGATATGTAAATATCAAATACCTCTTCCCATTATGATCTCCAGTAGAAATAGCATAGCCTTCAACTATGCCAAGCTATTGGATTTGAACCATAATACACATAAAAAATATAATGGGTGTTGTTTTAAAAAAAAATAGGACTCCACTAGCTCCATATTTCCCCAATTTTTCTTGAGAAGCATCGTCGAAAAATTCCCAAGGCCTAGACTTATCCATCTAAGCCTACTTAATCTGCCTTGGTCCTTTGATTTTTATATCCTTTTAGAATCCATTGAAGTCATATTTAATTTTGAAGAAGACTTATTATGGGGATATCATCACATCCTCAAACAACATCCCATTCCAAGCTCTCCAAATGGACCAAACAACCAACTAAGGAAATGCCTCAAATTCTTCTAGGATTTTGTTGTTCCACCAACTTTTAAAATTTTCTTCAAGGGTTTTAACTCTACAAGAACCAAACCCTCCAATGAGAGTGATTTCAACATCCCATACCTTGAGTGATAGATGAAAAACAATCAACATATGAAATGTAGACTCTAAATCTTATTTGCACATTGGACACCATCTAGGACCCCCAAAGGAACATTTTTTAAGGTGATCCTAGATAAGGATTTTATTTTATAGTGCCATCCCAATAAAAAATATGCAATTTAGAGGATCCCCTAACCTCCATACATTCTTCCACCACCATTGAGAATTTAGGTTCTACTATGAGGAGAACATTGATTCATAACCAAGCTTCGTTGCATAGTAACTACCTACATGGTTCCTTCCCTATATTATCTTTTATTCCCCCTCCCTCAATACAATCTCATTGATGATCAACTTCTCAACATTAGTGTCCCACTCTTTTGCTTCTAAGTTCTATAGACCCGTGACTTCAAAATTTAACCTGCTACCACCCCATAAAGGAAGGCTTGCCCCATCCTTAACATCAAGTAAAGATGACCTCATGAGGGATGTGAGGGAATCCTACAACTACAAGGATAGTTTGAAATCATCCCCTCCAACCCCCCCCCCCCCCTACAACAACCCAGGGGATCCACTCCCAACCTTGAATTTTTCCTATCACCAACCCACCAAAGGAAAATCTTGGACCAATGCTTTCCAAAAAATATATGCATTAACATAACTCCTGCTATGGCTCTTGATCCAATCTAACATTGACAAGGGATAAATATATTTTTGAACAAGGACATATCTCCATAGTCCAAATGCTACAATCACTTTCCATAATCTTTTGGCTACAAGTGCCTTGGAAAAATGGAATATATTCTTAAGGCCACACCCCCATTCCTTCTTAGGTCTTACCAATCTCTCTTATCTAACTAATGCCACTTTCTCCTTTACATGATTTATGGTAACAAGAAGTTGAACTACAAAGCAGAGCACTCCACAGTTGAAGGGACACAGGTGGAGGTCAAAGAGGAGACTGTGGCCGAAGTCATGGTGCTACCTCGCTTAGGTGAGAGACGGTATAGAAGAAGGACTTCACACCTCGAATTTCCAAGACAGTTCCTCAAACCAGGGGAATCTTTAGTCAAAAAAGGAATAGGCTTCGATCATCAGTCATTACCTCATACAAGGGAAGATGCATTTGTCTTCGTTCAGTGCTACTTCACTTTTGAAGGACCTTATGGCACCAATTATGTGCAACACATATGCTTGCTTGACCATCTACGCCATAATCGGCTAATCAATATGTTGTATTTTTTATTCAGGACATTGTAGACAATGGAATCCCTTGTCCAAAGTGCCAATAACCCTAGAGAGGTTGTACCTCATCAGGTCTCATCAAATTATTGGTCGAGCATGCATTACAAAAAGAGGTCCGCACATGGAAAAATATAGTACATCCCCACATTCTCCTTGATGAAAATGAATTTGTTGCTCTTCAGGAAGCCGAGCAGGCCATGCCTGCACTTCCAATGTCTCAACAAACTATGGTTGAAACACCATTGTCAGACAACAAGGCCACACAAGGACCAGTGGATACAACTGCAGAAAGGAAACCTAAAATAATAAGAAGGGAAAAATCTTAACATACCGCAACTTCGGTAGAAGTAGACCGTGGTAGTGATATGGAGATAACAGCTAGCAATCCGCCCACAAAATGAATTTGATGGTTTTCCAAAACACTGCCCCCTATGCCAAAGACAAGTAATACCAAACACAAGGCAGCAACTCGACGAAAGAAGAGACAAACCTCCAAGCCCCAAGAGAAAAAGCAGGAAACAAAGGAAGCAAAATCCTCCCTTGCTACATAAGAACCATGGGAGGACACTCACCTGGATGCTCAAGAACATAAATACACTCTTAAAAATGGATTCACCACTTTCCTGGCAACATACACAGACAATGAAGAGACAACAACCTCCACTGAACCACAAGAACTAGTTGAGTTGTGTATGAAAGAACAAGCCCCGGTGCAATCCAACAAGAACGAGAAGGATAAGGCCTCTGCTCTTTCACCGAAAAATGGTTGAAATCACTCCTCTAGTACAATCACCCAAGATACAGGAGAAACAAATGGAAACACCAAAACACTCTGGCAGTATAGGAGACAAAGGGAAGTTGGATGTTCTCATCGACACAACAGTCAACATAATTGAAGGAAATTTACTAGAAACAATGCCTCTTTCTAGTAAAACAAGAGGAAATCTTTAGAAATCAATTGATGCTACTCCAGAGGAAGATAAAATAGAACCAAAGGACCCTACTTCCACACAAGAACTAGTAGAGGAACCTATTGGGAAACGACCTACGCATTTTTCAAAGAAAGAAGGAATAGAAAAAGTCCCACCAAGTGATTGCCATGAAGATGATCCTACTACTACATCAAACCAAGGGCCTATAGCAGTCACAGCCACAGGATTCTACTTCAATCACTCCCGGTTGGGCAAGCATCCCCATTCTCTCCATATCTATGCCTCTTTGGTGAGAGAGAATAAAATGTTGAGGGTCAAAAATATAAGGCTCAAGATTAATTTGAAAATGCTCATAGAAGAGCTTAAGGAACAAAGGGCACATAAAAAATTAGGTTACCCTTAAACAAGTTCTCTTACTACAGGGGAACCCTTAACCGACTCACAAGAAATGAGTTCGTCTAAGGAGTCAAAAGAAATGGTTGTCCAAGCTATATATTTTAAGAGAAGTGACAAAGCCACTCAGATAGAGGTAGATACAGAACAAAGCAAAGGAACTTTAGCAGAAGATCATATTAGTGAAGAAAATGCAGTAATGGAGATGGAAATATGTGGTATTAGTGACCCACAGGGTCACCCTGACTTCTCTAACACTGAGTGATCATGGTTGCATGAGGACATGCAACAATTTTGGGCTAAGGGAGATTATGGGTGCCTAAAATGGCATACTTTTAGCACCTGTCTATACCTTTTTTCTTAACATTTTCCATCTATCGCTCTCCTTTTTTATACTTCCATTGTCTAATTCACCTCATTTGTCACCAAAGGTGTGAATCCAACCCCATACGCCATCATTACATTATTTTTTCATAATTCTTAGGCAGGAACTCATTATTATCAGACACTAACATTGTTGCACATGAATCTAGCAGTTGCAACACTCAAAGTAGTTGCAACACCTTCCTTCCGCAAATCCAAGCTGAAACAATTTCAGGCGTAAAGCAAATTGTTGTAATTTCGGACATAAATCCCAACTGCTACAACTTAGGATATTTCTACAGTTGTTGCCACACCAAGCAAATAGTTATAACCGTAGTCATGATTTTTGTGTTGCGACTTCAAATATATCTTACCAGCCCAGTGGTCAACGTTGTAGCTGGTGGACGAGAGACGACAGTTGGGATGCAACCTCCACGAGGGAAGGTGACCAAGGAAAAATGAGTGACTAAGGAAATTGGTTACCCATCGAGTCAGCATACATCTGTAATTGAAAGAGTTGTTGTAACTAGATGAATAGTCGAATTATCACGACTTTCCATATGTTGGTTGTATAATTTTAGATAGTAGTTGTATTATATCAAATCCTCAACTCCCCAAGAGATGAGGGAGGGAAAACTATTCTGGCGATTACGTTTTGCTATTGTATATTTTGCTTCACGACAACATAAATTCAGTTTTGAATTTCTACTTGTGTTGATGTGTCAATTGTTCGCGTGATTCTGGTCACGTAGTCTAGTACCTCGCCTAACTAGCCTATAACGATAGTGCTAGATTTAGTATTTTCTTATGTTTAGTTATTTTTCTAGATTAACTACTTTTCATTTTTGTAATCCAAGATCATAACTTTATTCATGCGATGCATATGTTTTTTGGCTTGCTGTATTTTCAACTCATAGCATAACGCCTGTATTTCAAAGTTATCTTTCAGTTTGTTGTAATTCCTAATCTGCAGAATAATCTTATGATTTACGAGTGGTTTTTCTAAGCTAGAATCTTGTAACGCCACAATCATCCCTACTTTTAATTGATACTTTTTAATTCATGTATTTTCAAGTGTTAGTTGTAATAGAATTTGATTGTTGCAATCTGCACTACTACAACACCGTTAGATTTTGTTTTTTTGTTGCAACTCTGTTGCTTCAACTCCACTTGCAGTTGCACTTAGTATGTCCATTTTATGATTTAGTCTCTGTAATTTTGGATTAACATTATTGGATTGATCTTACACTTAATTTTTGCAGTAATATAATACCTTTGTCATACTTAATCAAGTCACCAATAGGTCATAGCACATGTTTCAATTCTCATAAGCATAATTTCAACTTCTGCAAGAGTGATTTTAATTTTTGCAAGAGTGATTTCAATTTATGCAAGAGTGATTTCAATTTCTGCAAGAGTGATTTTAATTTCCACAAGTGTGATTTCTATTCTCACAAGTGTGATTTCAATTTCCGTAAGTGTGATTTCTATTTTTGCAAGTGTGATTTCAATTTCCGCAAGTGTGATTCCAATTCTTCCTATGTGCTTTAATTTTTATATGAGCAATTTAGGCTTTAGCACAGTCTGGTGACTTAATTAAGTAATATAAGTCTTTGAATTGTGACATTAAAAGTGATACAATGCCATAGTCCAACAACAATATTATTGCATAGATTGTGCACAATAGTCTGGAAGTTCCATACGAGCCTCAGTTGATAATTGAATGTTCAACTCTTCATTTGCTTACTAATTTAATCATGAAGTAATTGAAAATTACATCAAAGGCAAAGAAAAGAAACAAAAGAGAAAAATTAAGTCTAAAAACTAAGAAAGAAAGTGAAGCATGAGATCTAACCCCTCTCTAAGAGGTCATCGCCCTAAATCCTAGGAAATGAATGCACACCTAACAAAAGGACTTAGCAAATGGAAGTCAAAATCCAAAAAAGGTTGAATCAATAAATAAAAATAAAGAAATAAAAATACAAATAGGGGTTTGGAAAGACACAATGCCAAAGAAAGGGTACTTCATTTCATAATCACTCCTTCTACAAAGGTGTTCATGTGGATGGATATATTATGCGACCTTTCATGTCAATGGAATCCACCTATGAAGTAAGCCCCAAACCATACCACATGCAATTTCAAATGCTCCTTGATGGGTTATAATCTAGATTGGATCATCATAAAAAATTTCATTTATCTTGGTACTTTCCGGGTGGAAACAATTAAAGGAATTTACTTGTAGGTCCATTTTAGTGGCAGGTCCCAATTCGGAAAATCGGGTCTGAAACCTTTTGGAGCCATTTTGTAGGGTTTCATTGTCTAGGACTAGTGCCCAAACCCTTCATGGTTCTCTAAACTTTGATAGCTTTCCAACGGTGCATAAAACACTCCAATCGGAGCTCGTGTGAAAATGTTATGCCTCCCACAAGTTGACCTACCTTGTTGACCACCATGGTACGAGTGGATTCCACGCCAGCTCCTATTACTCATACATATGGGGCTAGCCACATGTGGAATTTCAAGAATATTCTAGAAGGTCCTAACTTGATCACTAATTGAAGGTTGAGGAAGTCAAAACCCTAACCCTAGATGGCTATCGGGCTATGTTAAACACTGGGTTGCTAGGAGGAGAAAGGGGTTCCATTATTTTGTATTATACTTGTTCCATAGTAGAGCAGAGCATATAGGAGTGGTGTTTTCATAGTATAATAGAGTAGGTAGGAGATTATGTAGCAGTTATCCATGCCATAATGTCAAATGCAACTCCATAGTGAGTGCCTATTTATTTGTACTTGCTTTCTAGAACTAAAGAAAGGAGAGAAAAGTATGTGCCTCACCGTCTAGCTAGAGTTTCTCATGTATTGGGTTTCACGGGATATATCTTGTGTTCATTTGTGTGTGGATGGTGTGTTCTTTTTCTCATTTCTTTAATTTTTTTATTTATTTATTTTCATAAATCTGAGCAATAAGCCAATAATAACTAATTTGGGATCTAAGGAAATAAATTGCAAAATCTAAGACTCCATAATAGTGTAAGATCTATTGTGACGAAATGTTCCACTGGAATATTCACAACAATTTACAAATCATACTAGTATCAGATCATTTTTATTTTGGGTATTTGTGGAAAGCTATAGGATCCATGAATTGTCCTAAGAAGAAAGTCGCAGAACCCTAGCCATGATGGATGAGTCTATTCACAACAACCCTTGAGATATAATAGAAGAGAGATTATGGCTTTCCTCATGGTGGCTCTAGAAAAAGAGCTTAGACTATTCTGTGTTGATTTTTGTGCAGCATCAGAAAGACATTTTACTAGATTAATAATTAATAATATGATTATTAATTATTAAACAATAATATTAATGTAATAATATATTTATATAAGGTATAAATATATATCATAAATAAGTAGTTATTTATGATAAGTATTCCATATATATTTATTATCCAAGGGATGCATCCTTTCATGATAGTCACTATATGTTTTATATATATGGAACACTCATCATTGTAATAAAAGCATTCATACATACAATATCATCTCTTATGAAAATTCAACATGTTATCAAGGAGAACATGGTATCATAGAATCATGGTATCATGGTGTCATGGTATGAATCCAATTTCCAAGTATAAAGAGTGAAGGAGGGCAGCTGACAGAAAGAAACGCCCCTGTGCATGACAACGTATGCCCTCAGCCCAAATCCTCATGGGCAAGGTGAAGGGGCAACTCACGAACTCTCTTGAAGGTGCAGGCCGAGTGTCAGATGAGAACTTTGAGGTCATAGCAGTGGATAAAGTGTCGCCCCATGCAAGTTGTGAGAGGTCATGAGGATAGGGTTTGACATGGTACCCTTAATATGGCGAATGAAACAAGATCCCCTCCCCTCATGTAACATCGTTTCTTCTTCATTTGATTATGTAAAGTTTGATATGTCGTCTTTCGTTTCATAAAATGTTGCAAATAAAGAGTTGATGTTTATTAAATTGCTAGCATCTATGAAGTGGTGCATACACTTTACATGATTATTTAAAGAGTCTAAGTGAAGAACTAAAGTCAGAATGTTCAGCATTGGAGAAGTTTTACTTGACCTTGAATTTAGAATGTTATCCAGGAGTTTGATTCTTGTTGACTGGAGGGATTTGAGTAAACTGGTCATGTCGATTTCTTGTAATTGGGGCTAGTTTCTATACGAATTGGGTATCATGCCTTCGAGTCGATATGAGACTTTGGAAGCAAGTGTTTATCTGTGTGATGCATGTTGAGTGAAATACCATAAAGTCAAGCCATGTTATAATATGATGAAGTCTTAATTAAATATAATGGTGCTAGATAATGCAACGGATTGAATTCAACATTATAATCCAACCTATTGATAGAAACCCTCAATAACCTGACGTTAGAATAGAAAATGTGAATGGAATCATTATAATGTTTGGCCGACAGTCCTTGATACGTTTTTGTGTGAATAAAGATAAGTAAATACAGTTAATACCTGAGGAGGAATTTTGAAATTGGATGAGAAGAAAGGATAGGGGAAGTGTCTTTGTTAGAAATACGATGTATTTCAGGCTTGAGATCAAGTGATTATTGGCAGTGATAATTAAAAGAGTTGGTAGTTACATGGATGTATGAATATATATCCAAAGAATGCAAAACTAAGTAAAAGTGTTGGAAATTACAAGGTAGGATTTGGCTTCATATATTTGGGATGATGGATTGAAATTCCATGACCACTCCCATGATAATGAACCTGAAGAAACCGAGAGACTCTTAATCAAATTTGGTGGACCTTATGATGTACAGAGAGCTAGTTGGGTCCCAGATGTACCTGGTGAACACCAGGCCAAATATATGTTTTGTTGCGAGTGCCTTGAGTCTATTCATGAGTGAACGAAGGCAATTGCACTGAGTCGCAGCAAAACATGTGATGAGATACCTTAAGGGTACATTGGATTATGGTCTCAGGTATGTGACAGACCATGAGTTCGGGTTATATGGATATTCAGATTCAAATTGGGCCAATAGTATTCATGATCAGAAGAGTACTTCGACATATTGGTTTAGTCTAGGTTCCAATATAGTTTCATAGAGAAGTAGGAGGCAGTTATGTGTAGCACTCAATACGGCTGAGACAGAGTATGTGGAAGCATGTGCAGAAAGTCATGAAGCAGTGTGGCTTCAAAAATTGTTGACTAGATTATTCGATATTGCGATGGAGGTGACTTGTATCTTGTGTAACAACCAAAGTTTTATAAAGTTGTCAAGAGAACCCGGTGTTTTCATGATAATTCGAAGCATATCGAAATCAGGTATCACTATATGGTGCAGAAGGGAGCAGTGAGGCTCCAATATGGTGCAGAAGGGAGAAGTGAGGCTCCAATATGTGGCTATCAATGAGCAGGTTGTGGATGTGATGACAAATTCATTGTCAAGGACGAAGTTTGAGTACTTCAAGGACAAGCTTGGCGTAGTCCCTCTTCAGAGGGAATGATGGCTTCAGATGTTATTGCAAGGTAGTGGATGTCATGATGACATGTTGTGGCCATTGGAAAGCTACCAATTAGCCCTAGATGCATGCTAAAGAGATGAGGTACAGATGTTATTGCACCGTACTAAATGTCATGCATAAGATATATTAGTTTTCTGTGGGAAACTGGATAGTCTCATGACGACATGTTGTAGCTATTAGAGAGCTACCCACCGGCACTGGATGCATGATGTGAAGTCACAAGGGTGCATTTGACAAGATACAGATGCATTACAAGGTAGTGGATGTCCTGGGGACATGTTGTAGTTAATTGAGAACTACCCAAAGGCATCCAAATCCGTTCTTGAGAGTCTTTGAATTTGACCTTTTCCCATTCTATATTTTTCCTTCTTATTCTCTTCAAATTTTCACTAAATAGGTACATATCTAAGTCCTCCAATTCACTATCATAACACCTCCATTCATATTGAAACAACACTTAGAATTCTAGGTCCTTGAGCCAATGAGAATTAAACTGAAAAGGACCAAAATATTTTGGGGTCATAACCCCCACTTGAAGAAAGATTGGAACATGATCAAATGACCCTCCATCTCTTGTCCATGATTTGATGTTACGTATACTATCCACAAGTTGCTCAGCTACTAGAAAATGATCAATTCTCTTGGATATAGCACCATCCCCTTGCTTGTTATTCCTCCAGATCAATTTCATACACAAAGACTCTACATTACAAAGACTACCATCATCAGTATTGTTTAGGAAATAGTTAGCTAGAGGGTCCATTTTTCCCAATTCCACCTGTTATAGCAAGATTTGCCTCACCCTATACAATCTTGCACAGAAGGCCTTTTTCCATTTCCCTATGCAAACTTTTCATCCCTTTTTGCAAATATCAGAGCTAAAAATACATTTTTCCCACATATACGCATCTTGCCTACTATACATCATGCGTATATGCAGGTTGCACCACTACAACCCGCATACATCGTGATTTGTGCCCAAAAATGAAAAATGGTGTCGGGTTTCCATGTCACGACAGGAGATCAATGATCATTGGCCTTCCATATACTAGAAACGTTATGAATCAGCCCTTCAGTTCCATTTGAAGGCTATAAATGGGCCCATTCTCAGCTATGGAAAAGAGGAGAAATAATTCAACTTTGAGAGCAAAGTTTCTTTGGAGAAATTATTCACTTCATATTGAATATGTGTCCCTTTGTCCTTTAAGTCTGAACATAGTGTTCAGCCCCCAAGTTCTTCCCTTACTGATTGAGAATTTATTTGTCTCTCTTCTATGAGATTGCCTTTGGTGGAGGATTGAAGTGGTGGAGGCCCAGCTGGAAGGAACTTAGTTTCTCGTTTCTGAATCGTGTCGACACAGAAGTCTGTAAATTTTTCACTTATGTTGATCATATATCAATAGAAATACTCTTTTCTCGTCCAATTGATATCTCACAAATATTTGAATTATTATCCATGGGCATATTTGTTATGTATATTAATGGATTATGTTATCAAATGTGCTAAAATCATATATTATCACCATATGCTTGCTTTTCTTTGTTGTTCAGGACTAGTTGCAGATATATTTCTTTGGGTTAAGTGCTCAATGGTGGACTTCATCGAGCGTCTGGATGAGGTAGGTATTTTTATCTTGTCTTGCTAGAATATTTGTTTATATAGATGTTATCAGAAAAATCGGTAGGTGCGGACACTAACAGATCTCCCTAGATCCACCTGGATCTAGAACAAAACAGGACACGACACGACTCTTTCCCTAAGTTGTAACCATTGAATCTACTAATAAGAAGGAATAAGTGACATACCTTTATATCACTTCCTTAGGTCTCTGTTGTTCCCTCTTCGCTCCGGTACTCTCGTGAAGTCAAGTCCAAGACAACACAAACCAACCAAAGTGAAGATAGCAGAGTATATATTCAATGTCAACTTATGCATATGATCAAGGAATTACACAATAAAGTAAGCGTGACTTTATGGGAAATGGAAATGTCATTGTATCATATTAATTGAAAGTAGAAGATACAACATGATCGCCTTGATGTTGCAAGCTTCCTTTCAGTGACCCTTGGTTCCAACACACACACTAGCTCTATACTTGCATGAAGAAGATCCAAAACCTCTTGATAGACCAAATAAAGCCTTCAAGCTTCTATCCAAGCAGGGTTCTTCACACAATTCTTTCACCAATTCTTCATTCAATCTTGTTTAACCTTTTCCATGAGAAACCTTTCAATATATAGGAGAATGAAAGATGGTTACATGGATGAGGATGATCCCATCAAATCTGAGAAGTCAGTAGAATGACAACCATGCGAATGCCAACTCATTTTCTAGAAGATTCCCTTCTAGAACCCTCGATATCTCTTCTCCTTTCCAAGATTAAAAATAGGTTTGCACCCTATATATGGAGTAGACTATGAGAATTTCACACCCTAAGTGTGATTGGCCTGCGAGAATGAAGGATTCTCGCACCCTAGACCATAGGCAGCCTACGAACTCATCTTAAAAATATGTTTTTGGAAGAAGACAAGAGCCACTTTTCTCAGGCAAAAGGTCTTTGTTAGGAGCCTGAATACATCATTGTTGAGACATCACCAGAGTGACCAAAATTATGTGTAACAGAATGCCCCCCAAAGTATGAGGTCGGAATCTGTGACAGTCGAAATATTTTGTAAAATGCATGTGTGTGTCAGAAACCAGGAGCGCACCTAATCGGAAACCTACAAACAACTAAGCATCTGCAGAATATAATACCTGTTATAAGGTAGGCATTACCATACTCAGATCACAAATGAAATCATAAATGTAGGCCATGTCCACCAATCATACACCATGGATCCATACCGTCCAAATGTTGCATAGCCACCAGGAATACACTGTGGATCTATGCGAGAAGACTCAAATTAAGACAACATAGCCACATGACATACAAAGTGGATCTATGTGTCGATGCAAATCATACATACTCCATCACAGCCTGGAACAAAAAGATGAGACCTAGGGTCTTCAATCCCATCACCTAAAAGTATGAATCTAGCCATGCGATTACATGTGTTGAAGTCGAACATGGTAGAAAACACTTGATTACCAGTCATTGATGAAACTGTTAACAAGTGTGAGGGAAATCACCATTGATGTCGATGACTCCCAAGGTACCAAAGTACAATCCGAATGAATGAGAATACATGAGTTGAAGTCGAGCATTCGACGGAATCTTTCGATTAGGGATCAATGATGCGAACCCCTGTTGAAAGCGAAGAAACCTGCCATTAAGGCATGTAGGTTCTAAGGTACTAAATGATTTCTAAGTCTCGTTTCCGGATAATGAGTTGAAGTCGATGGAACAAGACTCATCACAGGAGGGCCTTAATGTATCCCCCATCAATGACACAAAATAAGTAACAGATTTTGAGGGTGAAACAAAGTATGAATACAAGTAGAAATAGACACAGGGAAGGCCGACATAGTAAGAATGGACAACTACAGATGGATGACTCAATAGAGGGCTTGGATGAACTTCTCTTGAACATATGAATGACACGACCAAGGACTTAGCAGCACTAACTCAAAGATGACCAAGGATATGACCTTGTAGCAAGGTGAATGAGAGACAAATGAATTTCCCAAACTAGCTTCAAATGATGAATAGGGGGTGTCATGTTCAAGAGTGACGCTTACTGCCATTAATATGAATATGAAAACACATCCCTTTCCCAAAATTTCCCCCACCATTTTTGGCGAGTACCTCTTTATTTTCACGCAAGCTTGAGGAGGATAACATATGATTGTTGATGTAAGCTCATCCTTCGGACGAGTCCCTCGAAGTATATTTAACGAACCCTAGGAAGTAGTGGCTTGGTCCCATTGCAGGTCTTTTGATGTTTGTTTAACGAGTCCAAAGATAGAAAACTCGGGGGTTTTTCATGTTTTAAGAGTCTGAAAAAACACTTAAAGAGAACTCTCTCAGTTATTTTTTTGTAAAATAGTTTGAGAGGACCGAAAAAGTGATAAAATATTGCCCATCAAACATTTCGTTCAGATACTTTTACGAGCGTGAACAAAACAAGGTCACTTGGCCATCTTTTCATTTTTATGGAGTGTGAGAAGAGCTTAAAGGATACTCCTTTGCGTTTGTCATTTTCATGTGACCATGACGAGTACAAAAATATGAGAAAAGTATACTCGGTTACATTCTCATGTATTTTCGAGCACGAGAACGAACAAAGACTGAGCTCGAGGTTTTTCTAAAAACCCTAAAAAACAGTTGCACATGCGAAAAAAAAGAAAAAATATCCGTACCCCTTCATGTGGACTTCAAAGTTGCTATACCTGCAAAAATTCACACTCATAGGACTATTAGGCATTAGGTTTTATAGACAAAACAATATAAAAATCAACAAAAATGGTAAAAAGTGAATAAATATGGGTAAAAAGGGTTTTTACCATTTTCATTGTGATTTTGCTAAAAACTTTTCCCAATACACCTCATTTTCCCCCAAATTTCGTTGCTCGATTGCGGGAGGCACAGGCAACCATTTGGCGAACCGTCTCCGCCAATGAGGTAAGCTCTTGATCTTCTACCTTTTCCATGGTTTATGTTTAGTTTTCATTGGCAATTTTCAGAGTTTTAGGTTCATTTTAGGGCCATAACTTGCGCCCAAGCGTTCTGACAAGCTGGCCATGCGAGACCTGTGAGAATCTAAGATTCTTGTAGGCGGCCTTAAGGGCACCTGCAATAATCTCGCATTGTGCTAAAGGGGCACCTGCGGGGGCCGAAAAATGAAATTTAAATTTGATTTTTGCTCAATAAAAAATGTTCCAAGTTTTGAAAAAAGTTGTTGACCTTTCTCTCATGGCTCTTGTGCAGGTGTTTGATCATCACAATGTTGGAGTGGCGAGAAATAGAACATGAGGAGGAGAATGCAATTGTTGGGAATGACCTGGGTACTGTCGCTGCCCTCTGGGACTGTGGGCTCTTGAAATTCTTCAGAATTCCGGGCATGAGGGCCCAACTCAGATTATTGGAATAGTTGGTTCATATGTGGGACGTGGACCAACAGTTGTTTCACGTGGGAGTCTACATGCTAACCTTAGATATCGAGGATATCTATTTTCTAACAAGATTATCACGGCATGGATACCATGCTAGTTTGACCAGTGGTGAGGTGGCGGACTCCCTATGAGTGAGTATTGTCACCAGTATTGTGTACCTGAGGCAGAAAGAAGCAAGGGCAAGGTTCCTATTTGGGGGGTCCAAGACTTGACCCTGCGAACCATCTTGTTCAATATAGAACGCATGGCCGGGAGCGCAGCTCCACACATGGCTCTCCAGAGTTACTTCCAATACGCCATAGAGTGCACAGATCCCTGAGTCTTCAACTAGTCGGATGCAGTTCTCTGCAGTATGAAGAGGCAATTGACGAAGTGCAGAAGGGGCAACTTGAAGCAGTTTGGGTACGGATCACTTTTGGTGTCCTTCTTCCTCGAGAGGGTTCCACTGCTATGATTACAAGTTGATTGGGGTTTATTGGCCCCACATGATCCAAGGATGTTGAGGTGGTGCACCCTCATGGCTTTTCATGTAGTTGGGCCTATAATAAAGTACAATGATTCATTTTTCGACTAGTTAAGGCCCCCCAAATGTTGATGATTGACGACTATGCATATGTTGGTTTGGATTTCTGAGGGGATTCAGATTTGGCCCTGCCTGAGGATGCTCAGTGGGGTGACCTAGGTAAGAAGTACACATTTTGTTCTTTTTAATTGTTTTTGCAAGTTTTATCATATAAAATGTTTTTATGTTTGTCCAAGAACTAATCAAAAAATATCTTTTTGATGACACAGATGTGGGGCCATATCGACCTCCAGGAAAGTCTCCTATTCAACGGCGAGGAGAGGCGGCTCCAGTGGCTCGATGCGATGCCAAAGACTACAAGGCAGTGGAGCAAAAATTGGAGGGGTTGACCACTGATATCCTAGATATGGATATTGGGGAGATCCCTAGACGTTATCAGCGCCTTACTATGGGCATGTCAGAGTCTATTAGTCGACTGCTTCGTAGGGTGGCCCGAGCAGTTGTGTGTTATTGTGAGCGTCACCCATGACGCTATTTTGTAGAAGCTATGAGCTTCAAATTTTGAGATTTTGGTCCTTGGACAAAAACATTTTGTAAAAACTTTTGATCGTTATATACATATATATGGCTTCTATCGGCTTATCTTGTGTTGTGTGATACATGTAATGTGATTGGTTTATAAATGGCCCAAATGTCTGTCTAATACATAGTTAGCTAATGTAGTAGTCAATGTATTTAGACATCTAGGAATGTGTTGATACTCAACATAATCAAAATAACGTTACAAGAGGAAAATTTGTAAATATACCCGTAATAAAGTAGGACTTCGAATAGCGTAGACATTACTTAGTTGTAGTACTACTAGCTGTGAATCGAGTCGCACAACCAGGTGGCAGATACCGAGCGAAATAGCATCAATCAACAATTCGATGACGACACTATATTCTTCAATATTGTTGATCGCACGGCTGAGACACACACCTCGTAGAGTGATAAGTTCATTTGTAGGGGCATAAATTGCCCAAGCAGTAGAAGCAAGGTTCTGAGTACTATGGCTAGTGCCATCAGTGAAGCCAATGTGGGGTAGCAAAGACTCTGACATCTGGAAACCAAGAACAGTGTAATATAAGCGGTCGAGAGCAGAGACTAAATAACGAAAAAATGCATACTACAGTAACACACAAAAAGTATGGTACAATAAAAAAAAAGCACTTATGCACAGGTGATCTTAGGCATAGTACTTCTTTAAGTACAACCTATTTCTGGGTTCACTCAAAGGGATACCATCGTAGTCCACTAACTCATAAGCTCCTTTCTCCAAAACTCGTCTAACGATATAAGGACCTCGCCACATAGCTTCGAATTTTCCTGCTCCTAGCATATCCCGATCTTGCTCGTAAAGGAGAACCAAATCACCTTCGGAGAAAACATGAGGTTTGACATGTTTTTTGTATTGGGATTTGACGCATTTCTTCTAGGATTCTATGACTAGGGTGGCATTGCGATGAGTTTCGTCTAATCGCATGAGATACAACAGACATTCTTATTCGTCATAAGTGCTTGGGAGGAGTTCGACGACTAGTTTTAGGGAGGGTATATTACATTCAATTGACAGGATGGCTTCTAGACCATATACTAACTGGAATGGTGTAAACCCGCTAGCAGACTTAACGGATGTCCAGTAAGCCCACAATGCTGAAAACAACATCATGTGCCAACCGGTTTTGTGAATCCCTATCATTCATCGAAGCATGGTAATGAGGACTTTGTTAATTGCTTCGACTTGGTCGTTGGATTGTGGGTAATAGGGTGTTGAGTTTTCATGGAGAAGACCCAACTTTTCAGTGAGTTTGGACATCATGAAGTTTCTAAAGTTGCTACCGTGATCAGTGATGATAGCCTAAGGAACACCAAAATGAGTTATGATGTGATTGAATATGAATAATGTTGCGATCTTTTCGGTGTTGTCAAATGTCGGCATCGCCTCGGCCCATTTTGTAAAATAATCTACGGCTACAATAATGTATCCATGCCCCCTGTTCGAGTGAGGGTGACATGTCATGAAATCGATACCCCATTTCGAAAAAGGACCAATGGAGACCATGGGGTGAAGAGGAGTAGGGTGTGACCGTATTTTATTATTGTAGGTCTAGCAAGCGTGGCATTTTTGGACGGAAATTATACAATCGTTAATAAAGAAGGCCAAAAATACCCTGCTCGCAAGATCTTCTGGGCAGTAGCATACCCAGACATATGACCACCATGGGTTCCAGAATGGTAGTCATTTAGGGCTTTCTCGGCTTCGTCAAATGTGAGGCAGCGTTGAAAAATGGAGTCAATCCCACGATGATAAAGAGTATCACCGAGGATAATATACTGACGGGCTTGGTAGCGTATTCGACGGTGGTCAGTACTAGACAAATTGGGCTAGAAAGTCTGGGTTTGGAGATATATGATGATATCTATGTACCAAAGATCATCGGAACTAATCAAGAAAATGGATTCATCAGGTAATGAATCGGCTACTACATTTTCCGTCTCAGAGTAGGCAAAGTCGCATATCAACTCGGAAAACACTAAGGATTTCTTGGACTTAGCGCGTTCGAATTCTACGTCAAAATCCTAGAGTATCACGATCCATTTGGAGTATTTTCCCCCTAGAAGTTGACGTGTAAGAATGTGTTGCATAGGGTTGTAGTTAGAAATTACCATAGTCTTGCGAGAGAGGATATAGTGTCGGAAACGTTGAACTGCTTGGACGACTACCAAGGCCATTTTTTCAACATGTAAATACTAGGTTTCGGTAGGCGTAAGACTTCGACTCAAGTAATAGATGACATGTTCATCATGAGAATCATCCTCCTGGATGAGAACCATAGTGATGGTGTAGTCCGAGGCTGCGAGGTAGACGAAATAATCGTGACTATAATCAGGTGGGAAGAGAAGTGGGGTACGTGTCAGAGACAATTTCAAAGCTTTGAAATCTTTGTTGGAAGTGGTATCCCATATGAACTCAGACCCTTTCTTGAGAAGTGGCGTAAATCCAAGAGTTAGCTCGGCATAGTTCGGGATGAACGAAGAAGAAAGTTTGTCTTCCCTTGCAAACTTTGTAACTAGCGAAGTGAGGAAAGAGGAGGGAGATTGAGAATCACCTCGACCTTCAAAGGATCTACCCAGATCCCTTGATGTGAAACAATAAAGCCTAGAATTCGGTCGGATTCTACGCAGAAAATGCATTTGTGAGGATTCAAGCATATATGGTAAAACCGACATCGAAGGAAAATGGCTCGGAGGTGTATTGGATGATCTACACGGCACATGGAATGAGCAGGTAAGTCATCTAGATATGGCTGCACGATGTGCTTGATATCATGGAAGGCGTAAAACATAGCACGCTGAAAAGTTGCGTCAGCATTTTTTAAACCGAAAGGAAGTTTCCGATAGGCAAAAGTGCCCCAAGGACAAATAAAAGCGGTTTTGTGTTGGTCCGCGGGAATGATATTGATTTGATTATATCCGGAGAAACCATCCATCAGAGAGAAGATTTCACTGTTGGCACAATCGTTGACGAAGGGGGTAGGAAAGTTGTCTTTAGGACATGCTTTGTTAATATCCCTATAATCAATGCACACGCGGATTGTGCCTTGTTTCTTTTCGATCGGGACAAGATTGGAAACCCAGTCAGTGAGAGCCAACGGGTAAATAAAGTCGACTTTGAGAAGTTTCTTGACTTCAAGCTTGATAGTGATTGCTTTACGTGGGTGGATTGGATGAAGTCATTGTAGGATGGGTTTAGAGTCTAGGTATGTCTTAATCTCATGTATCATAATGTCAGGGTCAATACCCGGCATTTCTTCATAGCTTCAAGTGAAGACTTCACGAAATTCTTTGAAAAGCAACTTGTAGGTGACAATTTTGTCAGGGGAACATGAAGCTCCGATATGCACATTTTTTACAATTCTAAGTTTTATGGATATGTCGAGGGGGATGGTGGGTGAGATATTACTTAAGTTCCCTTCGTAAAACACATCGTGTGTAGCCTCGGGAACGGTAGAAATGACAACAACGGTCGACGGGGTCGAGATCCATTGGTAATTCTCAATGGTGTGTTGTCCCAGGAAGAGGATGGAATGATGATGTCCATCGTCCCAAGGGGTGTCTTCCATAACAGACATAATCATCTCATCCATGGGAAAAATGATGCGGAAAGGATCTGGAGATAAATCACCAAGAGAGGGGGTAGAAGGGATTGTCGATTGAATGTCCTGATAAGCGGATTCGACCGGACTCAAAGGAATTTCATCATCGTAACGAAGATGATCGTCGGGTTTGGGTACCATCCATGGGTCATGAGACGCAGGGGTTCCATGAATAAAGGTGGAGATCATGTTGATTGAGGTGAAAGACAGATGTGGAACATCGGGTGGTGGGATGGGGAAAGTACCCATTAATGAGGAGTCTTTAAGAAGACCCGCACCGATGTTCTCGTATACGCGGGGGGGGTTGTTTGGCAATGAACAGTATGTTTTCGGTACATGCATCGGAGTTAAAGAAGGCTAATTGGTCGATGGTAATTAACTTTCCTTGATGTGGGAAAAGCATGACACGGAAAAGAGTCGACACAACTGCGCACATGGAATCAATACAACTACGGCCTAGTAGAAGGTTGTAATCGAGAGGAGCATCAAAGACCTCCACTTCAACTTGGACCGTTTTGCCTTCTAACGTAATCGACAATGAAGGGAGGACACCGTAAGGCTTAAAACTGGAGCCATTAAAGGCTTTGATCATGTTGTGGGATTCAGTCAAAGGAGGAGATTCGATGGCTTTCCAGTAGGTAATAGACATGACACACATCAAGGCACCCTCATCGATAACTGTTCTACAAATGTTTTTGTCGGAGACAATAACTTGTATTTGGAATGCGAGTTGAGGGGGTAACCTTGGAATGTGATCTTCCAAATCAAAAATTATTAAATTCATATCCATATGGTCGATTCCACCAATAGCTTTCAACAGTGCCTTCCGTTGTATAGGAAAACTCTGGAGGACTTCGAGGGCTGACATCGCGGATGGTGCTTGGGCCGGATCTTCAACAATATTGTAGTTCTGGGCAACACATGTATGGGGATTGAAAGCCGATTTTCGAACAACACTCTTTGGAGGAGGGAGAAGAACTATATCAAGGCTCGGTCATTTGATATGAAGAGGACCGTTGGTAGGTGGAGTCATGGGAGATGGTTGGACCAACGAAGGAGGTATCGCATCAACCTTCTCTTTGGAGGAATAATAATCTTTGGCTCAAGTGGTAAGTGTGATGTCATTTTGCTTTGAACCTCTTGTACACATCAAGACATAGGAAGTATTGGAGGGGGTAGGTTGGTCATGAATGACAAATTGGGCCTGTTGTTGAGAAGGGAAGGTTTGTGACAATACAGTTGGAGTGGGTGGTTTCGTTGTCCCTTGAAGGAACTTAGTAACCTCGGCTCATCGTGGACAATCCTTAGTGTAGTGATCATCACCATAGATAAGACAAGGGTATTGGGGTTTGAGCTTATCCCTATCATCAACAGGTGGTGTTTTGGTTCTCTCTGCTTGCGAATTATTTTTGTCCTCCTTATTCTTACCCTTTCCCTTTCTGGATTTGTTTTTACCGGCGGGGGTAGAATTAACAGCATTTACCTCAGAAGTCTTGTCGGTGGGAGGGGTAGGAGACAGAGCATTTTGAACATTAGAAGAAATGGGTTTGGGGTTGTTTCTAGAGGTTTGGACGGAATGAGGTTGGGCATGGAAAGTGCCAATCACACCGTCAACTGCATGAGAAGTAGCAAGAGTAGTTGAAGTGGCGGAAGTAGAAGGATGAGGCACATCAAGGAGTAAGTCATAAAGAGTACTCGTTTGTGAGTAAACGAGGTCAAGGTATTGAGCACGACTAATGGCTTTTTCTTCTGTGACAACTCCACCCATGGCGATGTCATGACTGATGTCGTTCATGAATGATTTCATGAACCACTCTACCAGCAATTGATTGGAAAGTTCGAGTTTTATGAGACATCGTCTCCGTCGCCACTCATGAATTTGATTGGAGATATGAGTGGCTTTGGTTTGTTTCAAAGAACTCAAAATATTGGTCCCCGTTTCATAGCGGATCGGTAACTGGTAGTGGGTGAGGAAAGCCATAGTGAGGGTGTTGAAGTTGGCGAAGAAACCTCATGGTAATTCTATGTACCACTTCGCGGCGGAACCCATGAGGGTTCGCTGAAAAAGGCGTAAACGAATAGAGTCATCCATCAAGGAGTTGGATGAGCACCAAAGGTGAAAATTAATTACATGATTGTTTGGGTCCTCTCTCGGTTTACCATCGAATTTAGGGATGTCGAATGGTAGTTTGGCCGGTATGGCAGGCCATTGAAGAGAGTGACGTATCGGATCATTTAAAATCCTCGACGGATCTGGGAGGTCCAGGGTGGCTAAGAAAGGTAACTATCTATTCACATGCAGGTACTGGTGACTTTGGGGAGGGAGTCCCGTCAACAAACCAGTGGGACCATAAGCAGTCTACATATAATGCGAGAATCCAGACGGATTCCATTGTTGGTGTGGAGGCAAGTAAATCATAGGGTTGTACCATTGAACTGGGGCATGGGGTTGATCATTAGAGCCCCAAATAGGATTAGACGTGCCTGTATATGGTTGATTTGTACTAGGGGGCATGACAGAGTTAGTTTGAGGTTGTTTCCCCCCAGCCGATGGAGGATTATGTTGTATAAGATGATTCCAATACTGGGCCAAGGATGGAGGTATGTTTTTTCCATAGGGTGGGTTTGGTGGGGGTTTCCCTCCAATCGGGGGTTGTGTCAAAATTGGGATTTGTCCTGCAAGGGGGGGTTGAGTTTGGCCTCCTTGGTGAAATTGTCCACCAACAGGAATCTGGTAACTAGGTGTGAAAGACGGGATGGTGCCACTAGGATCAATGCCTCCGATAGAGGATGGAGGAGGTCCTCTGAAAGGGGGTGGAGGAAGTGTCGAAATGAAACTGGGAATATGGTTCCCAGAAGGAGTGGGACCACCAGGAGTTCTGGATGTGATTTTCATAAGCGCGGGAATAGAAGCATTCAACGCATGATATCTAGGTGGAAGTGTTGGGGTGACTCTGGGCGAAAGCAGTGTGCCAATGGGGGCTTGGCTAGCCACGGTAATCCCAGTGTGAGGACTCGTAGTATCTGTGTAATGGACCATTTGTAGAGGGAGAGTCAATATGTGGTCAGCTCGCGGAGCTTCTGTACCAGGAAAATAATAAGCGATAGTAAAAGTTAATGCATATGGATCAGATGTTTCGGGAAACTCATGTGCGACAGTGATATCAACGCATGCTCCTGAGCCAAAGAGATCCCCTCTAAAAATGTCAGTAGTCCAAAAAGGATCTTGATCCTCAAGTCCTATGAAAGGTCCAGTTGGTGACCTAGAAGACTGAACAACTAGATCTTCAGAAGAATTCACTCGAACAATACGTCTTTCAGAGTCGGGATGAATTTGAAAGTCCTCTCAAAAATTGGTAATTCGGAACCATTCTAGAGAGTTAGTTCTTTCCACTTGTGGAGTGGCAATGTCTTGGACTTCACTCTGTTGAGGAGAACCTTCCGGTGAGTTGGTAGGCAAGGGTTGAGAACTTTCCAGCTTTTTTGGGGGTAAGCCTTGCATTCTATGTGAACGACGTGGAGGGTCAATTGTGATCGAGTTAGAAACTTACGAAGGAAATTCTATGGTCAACTTGGGTGAACAAAAAGCATGCGCTAGAAAAAATCTAGGAAGGAAAACCAAGCAAACAAGACCTTCTAATTCCGAAGTCCCCAGTGGAGTCGCCAATTTTGTTATCGAACAAATCGGTAGGTGCGAACACTAATAGATCTCCATAGATCCACCTGGATCTAGAAAAAAATAGGACAGGACACGACTCTTTCCCTAAGTTGTAACCATTGAATATACTAATAAGAAGGAATAAGTGACATACCTTTATATCACTTCCTTAGGTCTCTATTGTTCCCGCTTCGCTCCAGTACTCTCATGAAGTCAAGTCCAAGACAACACAAACCAACCAAAGTGAAGATAGCAGAGTATATTCAATGTCAACCTATGCATATGATCAAGAAATTACACAATAAAGTAAGAGTGACTTTATGGGAAAGGGACACGTCGTTGTATCATATTAATTGAAAGTAGAAGATACAACTGATCGTCTTGATGTTGCAAGCTTCCTTTCGGTGACCCTTGGTTCCAACACACACACTGGCTCTGTACTTGCATGAAGAAGATCCAAAACCTCTTGATAGACCAAATAGAGCCTTCAAGCTTCTGTCCAAGAAGGGTTCTTCACGCAATTCTTTCACCAATTCTTCATTCAATCTTGCTTAACTTTTTCCATGACAAACCTTTCATTATATAGGAGAAGGAGAGATGGTTACATGGATGAGGATGATCCCATCAAATATGAGAAGTCGGTAGAATGACAACCATGTGAATGCCAACTCATTTTCTAGAAGATTCCCTTCTAGAATCCTCGAGATCTCTTCTCCTTTCCAAGCTTAAAAACAGGTTCACACCCTATATATGGAGCAGACTACAAGAATTTCGCACCCTAAGTGTGGGTGGCCTGCGAGAATGAAGGATTCTCGCACCCTAGACCATAGGCAGCCTGCGAACTCATCTTAAAAATATGTTTTTGGAAGAAGACAGGAGCCACTT
>JZKD02S2403385.1:367368-398610 GCA_000966675.3 Picea glauca
CCATTTATTATATCTAACTACCATAGTGGGCCTTATTTAATAATATAGTGGACCTAGTCCACCTTACATTGAATGGTCTCCACTATTATCACTATGGGCCCTCTGGGCCCCCCCATTACCTCTCTAGCTACCTTACATACTTGAGTTGTCTCCTTCTATACATAGTAGAATCTTTATATATCACATTGTTGTCCAGTCCATGCATTTTCATTTTTTTTATAGTGAAAATACAAAAATATTAGGAATTTTACATTGATTGGAATTTTGATATGTCGAGTCTTTGTCATTTAGCTTAGTCCATGTAAAGAAAGATTGCATTTTTATTTCAGAATTGCAGAGTTGAAATTGAAAATTGCATTGTTTTAAGAAGCATATCATTCATTGAAAATTGAAGTTAGGACTCTGCATTGTATTCATATTTACTTTACTTCCTGAGTCATAACATCATGAGTTTCACTACCATACATTTTTGAGTAAGCACAGCCATTAAAATTAACGATATAATTTAAAATTGATTAGTAACGATTTTATTTTCTAGCATGCACAAACAAGCTTAGGATTTAGTGCCTTGGAATAGGATTTTGTGAGTAAACTTCTCCAAGGCTATTAAATCAGCATATGTTTCTTACTAAGGGAGTGGAGAAATCCATTGTATAATTGGTAATATCAAGAGGCTCCACTTACACCGAAGTTAATCATAAGGTCACACGAGGTTGGTTGAAGGGATATCCCCCCAATACCTTCTTAGCATCAGAGATATTTCTAGGGATCTATTTGTATCTGGGGATGTTGCTAGTGCCCTTACCTCCGTGAGAGGCGATACTTTCAAGGTTTTAGGCTTGGCTACCCTACCCATACGGTGGACTTGACTTATGACTGCTCACATGTGCATCGGTTCTACATTGGTTTCTTAGTTCCTTGACTTAGGTGCCACATAGGTTACTTGCAGGGGTTATTCTGCAGGTACCCTGGGTCAGATAAGGTTCAGACAACACACAGCCTTTATGGAGGATTACCTCTCTGGGGGGATCTGGTCGACTGGTTGTTAAGCCCACAAGGGCCCTTATAACTGATTTTGTTACCTCCGATCTTTAGCAGGGACTCTCAGGCCCCTCTTGGGTGAGACATACCTTCTTTAGGGAGGGAGGACCCTTTCAGCCACTTTACCCCGTTTGTGTGCATATTGGTCATTTGATTATTTTTGGTGTGCTCTTTGATTACTAGTTGGCCTTGGGATTTTTTTTTGTATCTTGAGTCTTAAGTTATCGTGGAGTTGGACCAGCCTCCCCGTCAGTCCCACCGCTTGTTATAGTTACCACTGGATTTCGAGTCTTTGCCTTCTAAAATGCGTAGAGTTATTAGATGTGGTACACACACCTCCAGTGATCAGACTTGTGATTCTACAAGGATGAGTACTGAACTGAGTCATCAGAATACTGGGAGCCCTTCGACTCCCACACCTACTATAGTTAATGGCACACCTTCAACTCCTGCAACCACAATGGTTATAGTCCCAAAGGCACCTATCATCACTATTGCCCATCCTATAGTAAATGCTCAACCTATTGCCTCAAGCCCATTTGGGTGTCTTGTTCACTCACCAGGCTATAATGTTCAGTCCATCCCTATGGCCTCTAGTATTTTTTCCTATGGTATGTCGAATTTTACTTCACATTTTTCAAACCTCATCCCAGCTGTTGGCCCTAATGCTAGCATTGGACTTGGGGGCATAACCCCTCCTTATACTCCATTCTCATTTGGTGGTTCTCAAATCCCTCAAACGAATCCTAATATGGGAAGCATTCCTTATTTTAACCCCGGGTCTAATCCTCTTGCTTCTGGGTAGAGAAACCAACCTAGCGGACAAGCTTCTGCTCAAGTTTTGTCCTATACCCTCACCTCCCCAATGTTGATTCCGACCAACATGTTTGGCATGACGAATCCACCTCTATCCTCCAGATTCACACCCTAAGGAGGTCAGTTTCACACCTTGGGAAACCCTCAACCCAGAGCCACTCCAGCTGGGGGAAACTTTTATAACCCCCATCAAAACATTCCTACTGGAATGATGCCCAACCAACCTCTTATGAATCATCCTGGAGGAGGGTCTTACAATCTTGGACAGGGCCATGGTGCTTACCAAAACCATGGATGGGTTGCAGTTCCTCAAACACGATCTTTCCAAGGATCTTGGGGCCAGATGCCACAACCCCGTCTCCCTTTTCTGTCCATGCTTAATCTGCCAGAATTATCTAATTTGATGAACGACCATGTGTTTCATGATCCTACATGGCCCCCCCGTCCCCATCAATCTTCCTTCAGACATTCCAAAATTTGAAGGTAAGAATCGCGAGGATCCTGGTGATCACTTTACCACTTTTCACCTATGGTGCTCCTCGAATTCCCTTAAGCGCGATTCCATTCGGTTAATATTATTTCAATGCACCCTCATTGAGGTCATAGGGAAATGGTATATCGAGCTACCTAGGGGGGCATATGGGACCTTTATTCAGATGGTGCTATTCTTCCTTAACCACTTCCAATTGTCGGTTCATTATGATGTTGGCCTAGAACTTCTATCGACTTTACGCCATGACACAGCCACTCATATCTCGGATCATATCCAGAAGTGGCATAGATGGAAGAGGTTGATTAATACATCCATACCCCCGTCCTTTCTTTTATAATGGTTCCTTAAGTCTTTGTAGCCTCCTATCTTGAAGGATGTTGCTACATCCGGGGTTACAATTGAGGAAGAAGCAATCTTCAAAGCCCAACAGTTAGATCTTATATATGCTTAGTCTGGGATGTTATACCACATTCTTCCAGATGCATTGAGGTCAACCTATGACCCTAGACAAAATCCTGGACCTTATGCCAATGGCATTGTAGGCTCTGCCAATGTAAAATCCACAGACTCAGTGAAAAGCCATTTGAAATAATTTTCTCTAAATCAGTCTGCAGGAGGGCCAGCTTCATATGTGTCTTCCAATCCCACTCAGTCGACGGATGTACATTCTGTGCAATTTTCGACCGGACCAAATGGTAACCAACAACCAGGTAGGAATAAGAAGAAAGGACGTAATAATAATCGTAAGGGTGGGAAAAATAATAATAAACCCAAGGACAATGGTAATAATGGTAAGACGAATAATAATGTTGGAGAGGGCAAGAGAGAAAGGCTTAAGGTGAAATTTACATGTAAGATTTGTACAGAAGATCATCTTACTCATTTATGCCCCAAACTTGCGGAAGTTGTGAGGCTATTATCTCTGTCGCCCATCGTGCTGATGAATCCTTTTCCACATAACCAACATATGGCCTCGAGCTCCTCAAATGCTGAAAATGCGGCTAGTGGGAATAAAAACCCGTCGTTGCAAGATGGTGACCGTTTGTGTATCAATATGGTCGATTCTAAGTTTGATGTAGTCACCTGATCTCACGATTATAGTTCTTCACAGGCTATACCTGGTCTAGAGTATCCTCTTGCTCCTCCAGAGATGCCTTTGTAGATCAAGAAACCAGAGCCACCACCTTGTATTCTAAAAGGAGTACTCAAGCACTCTACCCACAATCCAAATAGTAGAGCTGCCTAGAATTACTCTATTGTTGAGGACTTGGGTCAAACCCCTTGTGCGATGTCGACTTTGGAGGTACTCCAGACGTGTCCTTCACAGAGGAATTCCTTTATATCTACGTTAGGAGCTCTATATACCAGTGGCTCGAAAGTTATCAATTTTGACGTCACGGATGTGAATCCTCGCTTGCCTTACCATGTGGCATTCCATGTGGTGTACTCAAAGTATACCATAAAATGTGTGGTTGTTGATGAAGGAATTGCTACATGTGTGATTTCTCTGATCTATTGGAAAGATATCAGCTCTCCGACTCTTTCTCAATCATCGACCATGTTGACTTCTTTTGATGGTTGTTACTTCCGCCCTCACAGTATTCTTCCTGCCTTTTCGGTCCAGTTAGGTGGGAATATGGTAGCGGTGGATGTTGAGGTAGTTGATGTACCTCTTGATTATAACTTATTACTAGGATGAAATTGGAATTATGTGATGATTTTCGTCGTATAGTTCGTCTTATGTACTCTTTGTTTTCCTCACGATGGGAAGATAGTGACGATTGACCAGTTATCCTTTGTGTATGCTAGCCCCAATGCATATTTTGGAATGTCGATCCTCGTGGTCAAGAATTCTCAGCCATCAACTAAGAATATCAGTGTCAGAATCTATTCATCCCTTATGGGTACCTTCGACTTCATGGCATCGATTCACCATGTTTATGCCATGTCCAGTAGGTCTGTTTTGTCAAAGAGGTTCATTCCTTTCCATACTTCCTATTTTAATGATCATTGGACCCTACCTTCCTCGACTTCATCTTGTGAAGTTCAATCGCATGCTGGAATGGCCATGCCACTGTCGGCATCGGAAATTATGTATCAAGTTGTTCTTAACTCTTCCATCGATCTCGATCCTGTTACCTCGCCAACGGATGAGGAGGATATTGTTCTGTTGACTTCCACGATGAGAGTTTTCCCTTGGATGAAGCTATCATCATAGCCATGAATGGTTCCGACAAACCTTGGGATGATATGCATCATCGCTCTTATTTTCTCCCAGAGCTTAAAAGAATCGAACAAGATGAATTTCGATCTACTTTGAGTGAGATAGTCAGTCACATCGTAGTTCCACTTGATATGCATGGAATTTATTCCGAAGTGAATATGGCGAGTATCTCTCCTACCATCACGATCGATATCTCTCGTACCCCTGGCAAGATTGAAAACGTACATATCGGTGGGGATTGTTCGCCAAAAGAACTCTGTATCTACACCAAACTCTTCAAGGAATTTCGAGATGTATTTGCTTGGCCACATGAAGAGATGCTAGGAATCGACCCTCGTATTGTCGAGCATGAGATTAGAACTTATCTAGATTCTAAGTCTATTCGACAACGTCTTATAGCAGTCAATCCCTGGAAGGCCCCTGCTATTAAGGCAGAGGTAGAGAAAATGCTTAATGTTGGCTTCATCTACCTAGTTCCCTTGACTGAATGCGTATCCAATCCTATTCCTATGAATAAAAAGAAAGGAACCATCCATGTATGCATGGCCTTTCATGACTTAAACAAAGCTTGTCCTAAAGACAACTTCCCAACACCTTTCATGGATCAGATTCTCGATGAGTGTGCGGAAAGTGAAGTGTTTTATTTTATGGATGGATTTTCAAGTTATAACCAAATTCAAATTAAACTCGAGGATCAACACAAGATGGAATTTATTTGTCCTTGGGGTACTTTCGCATACCAGAAAATTCCTTTCGGCCTTAAAAACGCTGGAGCAACCTTCCAACGTGCTATGATCTTTGCATTCCACGATCTTCAGTATATAGTCGAAGCTTATCTTGACGATCTTGCTGCTCACTCTCGTAAGAGAGTGGATCACTCTAAGCACCTTTGACTAGTTTTTGAAAGATGTTGTTACTATAGAATCTGGTTGAACCCTCATAAGTGCATCTTTTGCATTAGGTCTGGTCGTCTTTTGGGATTTCTAGTTTCTGAGACTAGGATCATGGTAGATCCATTAAACGTTGAGGTAATACTTCGGTTGCCTCCCCCGTGCACTATTCAACAACTTCAAGGTTTATAGGGGAAAGATAACTTTTTATGTCAGTTTATAGTCAACTATGCCAATATTACTAAGCGTTTCATGTGTCTTTTGAAGGACACTCCTTTTATCTAGATGAATGAGCCCAGGAGTCCTTCGATGCTTTGAAGAAATCCTTACTATCGACACCTCTATTGAAGTCTCCTGACTACAGTAGGGATTACTTTCTTTATGTTGCCACGTCCGAGGAGATGATTGGTATGGTTTTGGTTTAGGAGTATGATGAGCTCTGCAAGCACGTCATCTACTATCTTAGTCGAAACTTAGTCGGTCCTGAGCTCAATTATTCTCACGTTGAAAAGGTAGATTTGGTTGTCATTCACGCAGTCCAACATTTATGCCATTATATATTGCTTTGTAATACTACTGTGGTTTTCGATGTCAATCCTTTCAATACGTCCTTACCAGGCGTATCATAGGGGGAAATATAATAAATTGATTGTCATTTTACAAGAATTTGATCTCGATTTCGCTTTTGCGAAATCCAAGAAATCACTAGTCTTCGTAGAGTTAATATCTGACTTTCCATGATTAGATGAGGATGTTATCCATGTTGATTCATTTGCGGATGAACACATTTTCCTTGTCTCATCATCTGACCCCTGGTAGGGAGACATTGTTCTTCATATTCAAACTTTAAATTTCCCTCAGCATCTCTCACGAGATGACCAATGGTGTGTATGATACCAAGCTAAGAATTACACTATCATTGGAAACACTTTGTATCAACGAGGAATAGACAATATCCTATGTCATTTTTTATCTCACAAAGAAGCCAAGTCAGTTCTAAACGATTGCCACAGTGGGTCTTGTGGTGGTCATCTATCCGAGTTTGAGACAACCAAGAAAATTTTGCGAGTTGGTTATTTATGGCCATCTATCTTTAAAGATTGTGTTGAAGTGGTTAAGAAGTGTCACCCTTGCTAGGTGTTCACTCGGAAAATGCACTCGCATCTATCCCCTCTTCACCCATTCATTACCGTCGATCCCTTGACCAAGTGGGGGGTGGACTTCATGGATTGCAAGCCAACTTCGGCTGGGGGGCATAAACACATTATCGTGGTCGTCGACTACTTTACTAAGTGGTCTGAGGCCATGCCTACAATTAAAATCGACGGGAAGATTGTCACCTTCTTTGTATTCAATCAAATTATTTCCAGATTCAGTATCACGAGTGAGATTGTCACTTATCATAGCAGTCACTTTCAGAACGAAATGATGGAAGAGCTAGCATCCAAGATGGGGTTTAGGCATGGTCATTCTTCCACTTACCACCCCCAGAAAAATGGACAGGTATAGGCTGTCAACAAGTCTCTCAAGACAATTTTGCAGAAAACTCTTAACCAGAGTAACTCTGACTGGCACATTATGCTATATCCTGCACTCTGGGCATACCAAATCTCGATCAAGACTGCCACCAGATTTTCCCCTTTCCAGTTAGTGCATGGTGTGGACTCGATATTACCTATTGAATGTGAGATCCCTTCTCTTAATTTGGCATTCGCGCTCCTACCTGACACTTTTGATCTCGAGCGACGCCTTATACACTTAGAGATTCTTGACAAGCAGTGTCGAGACACCTCTACGGCTATCGAGGCGAAAAAAATACATGTCAAGGTCCAGTACGATAAGTATGTATGTCCTTGGTTGTATGTTGAGGGTGACTTGGTCCTCTTATATGATCAAGCCAAAGAACTGCTGGCGGCAAGCAAGTTTAAACCCATGTGGCAAGGTCCCTATATCGTGCGGCGTGTCTTAGAAAAAGGAGCCCCAAGATTGGGTGTAACTCTTTGTATACTAATGTAATTTAGTGTACATGATCTACTTAGGATTCACAGACGAAGCCAGTCGTCATACACATAACTTGGCTTCCACCGCTTGGGTGGTTTACTCACCCAAGGGTCTACTGGTGTCTTCAGGTCGCATATGCCTAGGGCCATCCACGAATAATGTGGCCGAATATAGCGTTGTTATAGAAATTTTGCATGATGTTATATCACATGGTATTCTCTCTTTAGAGGTTCACCTAGATTCCCAGTTAGTAGTATGTTATTTGAACGGCAGTTACCGCATGCGTGATCCTACTTTACTTCGACGATTTCTATGGGTACGTCTTTTAGAACGACAATTTGATTTTATTACTTATCATCACATACCTAGGAGTTCTAATTATGTATCTGATGCTTATGCTAATTTCGCTTTAGAATGGCATTTGTCACATAACTAAAGAAAATAAAACCATCTCATCAATGTACACATTGTAATATAAGTAAATCCGAAGATCCTTGTTTTATATATATTTCAAAAAATATGATGTTTATAGTACAAAATTGGGGCTAACACCCTCAATACACATATACAGCCGATAATACAAGATCCATGACATCTACGCCTGTGGCACCAAATGTGTGTCATGATAACAAACTACGGCATTTGCGAGACACCGAAAGAGTCGCACCCAAGCTCTAGGCACTCCAACCACTTGCCACTCCATGGCCTTTAGCAGATCCTCTACCTGAACCATCAGAATCCTATGTGTCAAATGAGATAGGTTGCCCTGCACTTTTTGAAGGACTCTCTCTGCTTCTCCTCCCATCGCCTCATCTCCCCGGTGCCTCCGATGATGTCGTGGAAGCCTGTCTAGTTGTCGCGGACCTACATATGAGTCACACAAGTGTCTAGTTAGTATTTAAGCATCATCCAAAAATATTTTTGTTTTACTATACAAAAAAAGGAAATATTTAAAAAAAATTGACATACCTATGTCCCCGTAGGCGGTCCCTAGTGGCAGTGGCATGTCAGACTCCCCTCTGAAGTCGATCCCTGCATAGGGGTAGTCATCCAGAGAAATGACCTGTCGCCTCCACTAGTAAAATAAATCATCGTTGTAGGGTGCGGGCACCCTACCTCCCTCCTGTCGTCTCATTACCTCAGTCCATCGTTCCATGGTTGGATCGCGAGGTCCTCTCGAAATGATCTAGACTCTAGGTCTCAAACCTAGAACCCGCTCGAAGAAAAATCTACACAAGATAGAGTCAAACCCGACATTCCTCTTGTCACCATGTTTGCACTCTGTCAACTAGCTCTTCATATTATCCAATAGTGAGGTACACCAACCGTATACCGTGGGTCTCAAGCACTCTACAGAATAGAACATGAGCGGCCTTGATTCCTAGTGCAACGAAGTCGATCCTGTGATCCTGGTCAAAACGAGAACAACAATCTTAAGGCTGAGATTGTTTATCGCTCGGATGGGGAGTTGACTCTCGACCTTCTCGGTCCCTGCTACATAGTGAGCATCTATCTACTCCTCTATCTTCATACTTCTCCCGGCTCCCTGGGCTTTGAGATTCACCACCTCACCTAGGCACGATAACCCAGTCAAAAAGTATATATCCTCAACTTCAATCCTCAATGGTTTCCCGTCGAGGTTGAATCTCTCACTGTCAGAATCCCAGTAATCCACGAGCAACTCAAGCAACCTCACCTGGTCCCTCATCCCTTTGAGTGCTCAAAATTTATACAAGTTGCATCTTTTCAAGGCAATTTGGACCCCCAGATCTCTTTCCATGGTATCATATACCTCCTCGTGTTCCCTTTCCCTCCATTCTAGCACCATCCTGCTAGATAATAATCAATTGTTGAGTTAGCAACCATAGAAAACCTTGTCTACAGACTTGTACATGGGAAGAAGCATTCACAGTCGCGTATAGGGCTGAGTACACACGTCCTATGTTTTACACAGTCGCGTATAGCCTCAAGTATACGCGACCCGATGAATGGTAGCCAGTGTACACCAAAATACTCAATTTGCTCCCTAATTTACTCAAATTTTGAAACCTAATTTAAAAATCTAATCCACTAGAAAGGAGGAGGAGGGGAAGATGAATTACCTAGTCCAGATGGTTTCTAATTTGGTCACCCAATGCTCCCGCAATCACCAGTTGAAGATCGGAGGTAATTTGGTCCAATTTTCACTATTTGGGTAAAAAGTCAAAATTACATAGTAAATTTTGGTTTTGTTACTATTTATAGCAGTTTTTACCCACTTTATATAGTTTCGAGTCATTTTTTCGCCTAATGGACTAATACAACAGTGGATTGAGTTGGTTTTTGTAGTTTTCACCAAGGATTCTTATGGACTTCAACATTATGTTAACCGTTCGTAACCACGGGCAAGTATTTTTTCTACCCAGCATATAGGATAGGTATCCATTCCACCATGCACTTGCATTGTCCTATAACTGTCACTCATATGCCTTAGGCACGAACCCATTTTTGTGACACAGAACCTTCCATCTATTATAAGATGTGGCATTATCAAGTGGTAGAGGCTTACCAAACATGGGTACCCTAGTTAGATCCGCTGCTTCATTTGGTGCCCATGCAGAGTATTTTTTCCATAGGACCAGGAGTCCCTTATAGATAATACATGACTTTATGTTGAACCTCATTTCTCACTCATAAACATGTTTCCCTATACCTAGAGGACTCCCAACCGAGTTTAATTTAAGCTCTTTTCCAACTCGTCTTCAAAAATCGAAAAGATTGACGAGTGAGCTTGTCTCTTTCACACTCGAAAATTGGATTCGAAAGGACGTCTATTTGGTACAAGTTTATCCCTTTTTCAAACCAAGTAAACTAAGATTATGAAAATGACATTTTTTGGCATTAAGTTGTGATTGCATCCCATGCCCTTGCTTGCAGTATTGAGCCTATAGTCGGTTCTCTCTTTGCATTATAAATTGTTTGCTTCAGCAGTGTTGCATCCTCAACCAAGCAGAGCCTCATTTATATCCTTCCAAATTTGACACCATGTACCTAGGAGGGAACATTCCCCTGAGTGTCCATATCCCGCATGCATCTCCTTGCATTGAGCATAGGTATGTTCCACTGCTGGAACTAGTTTTTTTTACTTGTGACACTCGTTTCCTCCTATGTATCATAGAATTCATTTGTCTATGAAAAAAAAAAAAGACGGGTGGAAAGGGAGTATTATCTTATATTGGCAGTAGTCGTGTCTCATTTGAACAGAGCAGAAATTTATTGAGTCCATTTGTCATCACAATTTTTGGTTTAGCATGGCCTTAGGAAGCTGAGCTCGTTACAAAGAGTTGTCTCCCCCGACTGGTTACTCTTCCAGTGCCTATGGATAACTTGATTGATGCCTCCTGCATCTGATGGTTTCATCATTGATTCTATGTTTCCAGAGTCTTCCATATGTCTCATGCTCTTGTTCAAAATATGTCTATCAACCTATGTCAGCCATTTCTCTGAACTCTTGACTTTGCATGTCGGCCATACCCTTAGTCTGTCTCAGAATCACATGATGTTGTATTCCTATCATGCACCGTGGTCCTACTTTGACCATTGGTAGGTAACCTTGAACCTATCAGTCAACATTTCATCATTGGTCATTGACAGGGTGGTTTACCTTGTGTTCGACGGCAAGACATCTATTCACACATTGGGATTTGTGCAGTGTCTTGGATTCCATTAGCTTATTGGTGGTTTCCTTTCCTTTGTCAGGAGTTTTTCTCATTGGATGTTATTCAGAGGGTCTTTTTCATGTACCTCTTGCACTTGGCACACGCGAAAGATGCACAGGGTCGTTGGTTCGTGAACATGTTCTTTGTCTGATTTCCTCCAAATCATGAAGCTCCTACTTTGTACCTCATGTTGAATGATGAGAGATGCCTTAATGCTCTCCTTTCAACAGCTCTCCTTCCATCGAATTCATCTCATCTATTCTAGAAAAGAGACCTAGATTCTTATGAGTACCTTGAGGCTTGTAGTCATTAGTGGCAGGTTCTCTCACCATCGACAGTTGGGAATACATCAATGTCTCCTGATCGATGGATTCTTCAAGTGTTTGACCCTGACTCCTTTATTCACACTTGTAAGAATGTACTCAGTGCCTTGATACCTACTTTCATTATTGGTAGGTTGTCTCACGTTTTTTAACGGTATACCTCAATGACCGGTAATCAAATGATGTCTCATTGTGTTCAACCTCAACTCCTTTATTCACATGATGTAGACTTGGACCTTTGGCGGATTGTGTATAAGACTTGAAGACATCAGTATGTGGTCGCATCTTTCTTGAGATGTTGCTTCCTTTTCATTGTACCAGTACCTATATGACTTCAGTGATCATAGAAGATCAAATTGTACTCCATGGTATACATATATCTTCAGATTGATTTTGAGACTGATTATAGTCGGCCTTGTTCATGACTATGACAACCTTTGGCATGTAACTGCACTTGTATTTTCCTATTCATGGACATGGACAGTTGTTTGGTATATTTTCATATGGATCTGCAGTGTAATTCAAATTGACAGCCATGTATGCAAAGTCGGTACTTAATGTAATGAGCAACTAGTTCTTCCAGCCGGTTCCCCATCACTCCACTTTTGAGATTTTATAATTTATTTTGGCCATCACAGATACTCCTCTGACCTCACACATTAGGGGGCATCTGTTATAGAAATATTTTCCTCACCCTATGCAATCTTGCACATAATTCCTTTTTCCATTTCCCTATGCAGACTTTTCATCCCTTTTTGCAAATCCCAGAGATAAAAATACATTTTTTTCCACATATACACACCTTGCCTACTATACAACATGCGTATACACAGGTTGCATCACTAAATCTCACATACATCGGTATTTGTGCCCAAAAATGAAAAATGGTGTCGGGTTTCCATGTCATGACAAGAGATCAATGATCCTTGGCCTTCCATATACTGGAAACGTTCCGATTCGACCCTTCAATTCCATTTGAAGGCTATAAATGGGCCAATTCCGAGCTATGGAAAAGAGGAGAAAGGACTCAATTTTGAGAGCAAAGTTACTCTGGAGAAATTATTCACTTCATATTGAGTCTGCATCCATGTGTCCTTTAAGTTTGAACATAGTGTTCATCCCCCAAGCTCTTCCCTTATTGATTGAGAACTTCATTGTCTCTCTTCTATGAGCTTGCCTTTGGTGGAGGATTGAAGTGGTGGAGGCCCAACTGGAAGGAACTTAGTTTCTTGGTTCCGAACCGTGTCGACACGGAAGTCTGTAACTTTTTCACTTCTGTTGATCATATATTAATAGAAATACTATTTTCTTGTCCAATTGATATCTCACAAATATTTGAATTATTATCCACGGGTGTATTTGTTAGGTATATTAATGGATTATGATATCAAATGTGCTAACATCATATATTATCACCATATGCTTTCTTTTCTTGGTTGTTGAGGACTAGTTGCAGGTATATTTCTTTGAATTAAGTGCTCAACGATGGACTTCATCGAACGTCTGGACAAGGTAGGCATTTTTATCTTGTCTTGCTATCATATTTGTTTATTTAACATACTTGAGAATAGATTGGATTTATGCAATCATTTCCATCTGTTGTGGTTTACCCCTATCCATAGAGAGATTTTCCTCGTAACACCCCCTATTAGTCCCTAGACATACTACAACCTTTTTTCCCTTGATTTTTAGCCCTTTTTATCATAAACTTGTTCCCATCTTCTTTTCAAAAATATGTTCCCTCATTAGCCCATTTTTCTTAAGTTTCTTACACATTTCCTTTTGTTGATTACCTAGGGTGTGATTTCTTTGTTGATGTTTATTTGCATGTGCTTCTAGTAAGATTGATTTGAATATTTTCATGGTTTGAGTGTGTCCCATCAGAATTCTAGTCAAATTTTAAGATTTTCCAAAGTTAAAAGGAGAGACAGAGTTGCTACAAGAATGTTTCCATTCTTGTAGCACCTAAACTCATCATTATTTTTTAATGTGTTTTGGGTCCTGAAGATCGTGTCAGTTGTTAGAGGACCATGCAGAGAATCGTACAAAATTTATAACTCCTTTTAAAAAAATGATGATTCGATTCAGGATGACAATCTAATGAATACAAGTTTGTACCTACCAGTACATACATCAAATTCGGGTTTCAGGCCACAATCTCGAGCATTCAAAATTATAATTTAATTGTGGCCTAACAACATTTTGCAACCGAAGAAGCCTCTCCTTATCAATTGTTTGTGCAGGTATTTCTAAAGCTCGATTCTCAAAACCCTAACATTTGTAGTGCAACAAGAATTTGCAGTTAGTGTAATGGTGCCCAAGAAAAGTGGTCAGGTTATCCATTTGGAACCAATAGGGGGCGAATTGATGGAGGCATATCCTGAGATTATGCAAAAATTCATTGATGCAAGTTGGTTAGAATTCTATTGCAATTTTCAGGGATGCTGTGAGGAGGTTTCGATGTTGTTTGCAAAAAAATTTGACGGTTTTAAAACTTGGGTGGGGGATGTACTAATTTATATTACAGAGAACTCGATAGGGGTAGCATGTCAGTTACTTTTTCAGGGTGAAATATGGTGGAAGAAAGGTGAATTATCTGTAGACGTGTGAAATCAATTTTTGGTATCAGAACATCATGATCTAGATTGGAGCTAAGGGATACCAAAAAAGTGGTTGAAGGAAGAATGGAAGAATGTTTTGTCAATATTCAAGAGGTACATAACCTATGAGGGCAAGTACTCTTATGTTTAATGTTACCATATGATAATTTTAATGCATTTAAATGGAAATGAACAAATGAGCTTGCCCTTTTATTTGTTGAAAAGCTTGACTAAAATGGAAAAGAGGGTGCAGAGTAATCCCGGAATTGCTGATAAAAGTTTATTTCATCAATGTTTGATCAAGATGTTGGTCATGTATGCATTGAGAGAGACTCAAGTGTCCTGGAAAGAGTTATTGGCCTCTTTAGGGTTTGATGAACAAGATCCAAAACAAAAAAAAACTAAATCTTCAACAAGGAAAGGAAATACTTTAAGAAGCTCTGCAAAATTGCAAGAGGTCTCCCTTTTAGCTAGACGAACCGGATCAAGTAAAAGGAAACTTGAATTAAAGAAAGAGGAAGAAATCAAGTTGGAGCATGAATCCTCTGCTTCAAAACATGAGCTTACAAGTTTTGAAAGGGTGTATACAAGGAGAATGGCTAAGCAAAGGATAGAACGGTTGCAAGAAGTGAAATTTGATCCAAAAACAGAAACTGATGATGCACTTGTTGAGAAACCCCCACAAGTGAAACGGATTAAAGGAAACAAAGGCAATGGTAAACAACATGTAAACTATCCCAAAAAGCCTAAAACAAGAGCTACAAACAAGATAAGGCTAAATTTGAAAGCTATGTTTAAGACCTCTCTCAAGAAAGATAATGTAATTGTTTTAGATGAGGATGACAAAGAGAAGATTCCTATGAAGACCTTGAAGGAAAAGAAACAACATCAAGTGCTAAATATTGAATCTTCTCATTCATAAGGTAAAATGGAACAAGACCCTAATTACACTTTAGAAATGCATGAGCTACCAAAGATTTATACACAGGAAATTCAGAGCTTGTCCAAATCTGCAAAGAATGAGGTCGTTAAAAAGTCACCCTCAAAGAAATAAAAATATGGAAAGAAGCCCAGGAAGCCTAAATTCTCAATTGATTTAAACAAGTCTGCACCTAAGGAAGACTATGGTGAATATAGATAAGAAACATTGGATACACCAGGGAAGAAAAAGATTGAAGAATTGCAGGTAGTCATAAAAGAGTTAGAACAAGAAAAACAAGCACTTGAGTTGTGAAATTCCAAACTACATGACAAGGTCCAAAAACTGAAAGAAAAGAACAAAGGGCAATGTGAATTGTCCAACCAGGTCAGGAAGATGAATATCAAGTTATACTAGACCAATATGGTGCTCAAGACCAATATAAATTAGGAAAGTTTCAAGGGGCAGTCTTCTACTCAGGAATGAAAAGTTTACCTAGGCCATGTCAGTACACAATGGATAATTTTGATTCAGAAGTGACAGTTTTTGGAACCCTTCTCTTGATAAGATGATAAAAAAAATTGAGAAGTTGCAGGACCTTTTTCTTTTTCCAACATATACAAGTTTGAGGATCAGGTTTTCCAACGCATCTACTTGGAGCAGTTACTACATATTCGACTTTTTAGGTCAAAGGATATCTTTTGAAATTATAGCCTAGTTTTAGGATCGGGTATTTTCCCTAAAGTCTAGCATTTTTGTCGTGATGTAATAAATGTAATGGAATGTGATTCCCATCTATTAGCCAGATATCACGACTAAATCAAAACTATCTCTTGATTTTAGGATCTAGGGAAACCAACTCTACTTATAAATAGGAAATTTGTTTACAGAGTTAAGGGTTCGAGTTTAGTGGTGCTAAAGGACATATTGACTTGAATTATATACCTGGAATCTGCTACACTTTACACTCAATGGAAAAAACATTTTGATGGTTAGATTGTCTCATTCTTATGTTAAGTTTATTCTCGCTTACTTTAATACATTTGATTCTTTTTTGAAGCATTTGATATATTTCATTCATGTTGAATACCAGTAAAGATTTTGCAGTTTGCTCAATTGTTACATGATTTTTGTTTAAGTATTTGTCTCTTGTTTCTGAATAATATTTGGGATCAAGAGTCTTCTATGTAAGTGAACAAATTGTAATCTTGCAGTTTCTTTTTCTTTTGTTTAAATATCCTTATCTAGCTTATCAGAGTGATTTTCATTGACTAAGTGAATGTGGTGGAAACCTGACATTGTAACCAGAATTTTATGTTGCCTAATTCATCCACTTCTTGACCCATAAAACAACCTATAAACCCAAAAAGACCTACAAACATAAACCATTGCAATAATTGAGGTTCCCTAGCTTGCCCTTAGAAGTCAAGGACAACTTTAGGGACTAACACCCCCCAAACTTCACCTTGTCTCAGGATGAAATTCATATCTCCTCCCACAATTACATTATCCTTCCTAAGTTATGGATTTTCAAAAAATGGATTTCCCTAGCCAAGAAAGGCTCATAATCATTGATAATATTGAAAACTCCATCTATATGTATAAAGAAATATATATAAATGGAATTATAAATAAAATAGACATGCTTGAATTGGAGAGTAGACATACTTGAATTGGAGAGTCTCGTACCAACCTATCACGAGACCCCCATATTTCCCTACTACACTAAGAGCTCCAAACCTCCACCTAGGAAGGGATGACATAATAAATATTTAACCTTACCAACCTCCATAATTGATTCCTAAATCAAAATATAAGAGAAAACAATCATTTTGGAACCTTAGAGTGGTCTTTTGACCCAGGTGGATATTGGTGGCCACCCACCTATTCCAACTGGTTCATCTTAACAATTTTTAGTTCAGCATGTTTCTCTGTAATGATGGCATTTATTTGTAATTGTGGTTTCTACACTTCTGAGGTTGTCTTGAAGCCCTACACAACATCCAGGTGGATATTGGTGGCTACCCACCTATTCCAACTGGTTTATTTTGGAAGTTTCCATATTAGTTCATCTTTTTGTACTTCCAGAGATATTTTGGGGCCCTAAACAATGTTGTTTTGTCTTGCCACGGTAAAATTGTAGACAGAGTCAATTTTTTACAGCATAATGTGTGTTTCTCAAAAAGACCTTTCCAACAGGCTATCACACGCCTAAAATGGAGGTCGTATGCAAAAGTTACAACCCCGGGAAGTTGAGGTACCAACTTACCCATCGGGGCCCACATAACTTTTGGCGTTTCATCTCTTGGGGTTAGGTTTTTGGATGTCTAGAGTTTTGGAATTCATGAGTAATGTTAAAAATGCCTCTAGAGCCTCATTGTAATCATTCTACTCAAACAGATGCACGTAGCAACCACATCTCTTCTCAGAGATAGCTACCACCATTCGAGCAAGTTGTTTCATTTCTGTAGTTTTACAGTTTCAACCTATTTTATTTATTCAATAGAAGTTATTGCTCACTAGATATCTCTTGTTGTTCTTCATATATCTGTGTTATGGTATTCAATTTTTTATTCATTTCATTCCGCTCATAAATATGGATCAGTGGTATCAGAGCGGTCCTCTCTTCATTTGTTTTTCTTTGTGCATGTCCCCGACAAAATCTAGGTACAAGAAGTTGGGACTCGAACTATTCGAGCCTTTGCAAGATCAGTCGCATTGAACTCGACCACAGCTCATGGAGGACGAGAATAAATATGATGGAGAAGGATATCCTTTTAAAATGTTTCTCGAGGAATCCCTTGCGTGACAAAGGAATGAGATGATGGATAATTTTGCATAGATCCTTTGGCGGATGCCCGCATGAGACACATATTCATCAAGTGGCTACACAACCCCCTTCAAGGTACAAGTAAATTTTGATATTCCATTATTTGAAGGATCGATAGATGCATATGTTGTAGATAAATGGTTGAATCTACTCGAAGGGTATTTTTTCGGTCCACAATTTTTTGGATAGGGAAAATATTACTTTTGCACTCCTCAAGGTCATCCCCCATGTTAAGGACTGGTTGGATATGTACTCTGAGCAAAGGGCCATAAAGGAATCTGCAATATTTGTCGTCGCCCCCTCCTGGGATTCCTTTAGGGATTCCATTAAAGAATAGTACTACCTTATTGGAAGCTACGAGGACTAATAGACAAGATGGACCACTCTGCATCAAGAAAGGGACCAGACAGTACCATATTTCACCAATATTTTCCATACTATGCACACAAAATTGGGTATCAAAGACTCTGAAATAAATTTGGTTCTCAAATACCGTGGTTGTCTACACAGATACATTCAAACAGAAATGGAGTTTTTGGACATTGCATCATTAGGTGCGGCTTATAGATATGTTGTCAAGATCGAGTAGAAATTTAAGTAGAAGAGGAAAGAGTTTGGATCTGCAAATTCTTCACAACCGAAGCAATGAAAAAGAGGTCCCAACCCATGAAACAAAGGAAAGAAAAAATATGGTTTCTCTCAGGACAACCAGTCCAATCCACAACCCAAGAAGGGTAATGAGAAGTCGAAGAAGCACACGAGAAAGTGGTGTGAATACCATAAAATCCCTTGGCACAACACCGAAGAATGTCACTCCAAATAGTCACTTGTGGCAGAGATGAAAGCTTTTGAGTTAGAAGAAGATTTTGACTACGAATCAAATCCAGAAAGTGGGAAGTGGATCATCGATGTCGAACCCAGTGCCACTGTCGCTACCACCAAAGTCCAGCCAAGCGAACCAAAAGAATCAGAGGAAGGGGAACGCCTCTTTCACTCACAGATGTGGGTAAAAGGGACTATGTTGCATTTCATTGTCAATAGCGACAGTCAGAAGAACCTGATCTTAGCAGAGGTCATCAACCAGTTGGACCTGTCGATAACATCGCACCCGCAGCCCTACACTATTGGCTAGCTTTGCCAAGGATAAGATCTCTGCTTCAACCAACAGTGTCATCTACCCTACAACATCAAGCTATTCAAAAATGAGGTATTGTGTGATATTGCTCCCCTTGAATTTTGTGATGTCATTTTACGCCAGTCATATTTTTGGAAGCGACGTGTTGTGTATGAGTCTAGACCCTGCATTTTTATTATTAATTTGGGTAGACAATTGTACAGGATACCAGAGGCAGTGCTACCTACCGCTATTTCTTTAATCTCTGCTAAGCAATGTAGTAAGTTCATTTCACAGACCATAATTTCATCTTGTTTGTGATCCATGCTCGTAGTAAGTAGAAGGTCGTCACCACATCTATGACCTCTACACAGAGCCTCTCTTTGCAGCAGAAGCAAGTGGACGAGATCATGGAAGAATATAGAGACATATTCTCCTCACCCACTAGGGTACTAACACAATGCCAAGTCAAACATCCAATTGATCTAACCCCAAGTGCACCGCTTCCTAATGGACCAGTCTATCGTGGATCACTAATGGAAAATGATGAAATCAAGCGCTAGATCCAAGAGTTGCTTCAAAAGGGGCACATCTGACCCAGCTCCTCCCCTTGTGAAAGCCTGATTGCACTAGTGCAGAAGAAATACGAGACCTGGCGACTTAAAGAGCATTAAACAAAATCACAATCAGGAACCGGTACCCAATTCCCCGAATTGATGACCTTCTTGACCAACTCAAGGGGGTAAATTTCTTCAGTAAGATTGACCTAAATTCTGGCTACCACCAGGTTCCCATCGAACCAACTGATGTATGGAAGACAACTTTCAAATATAAAGAAGGTCTCTTTGAATGGTTGGTCATGCCCTTTGGCTTAACAAATGCACTATCAACTTTCATGAGATTGATGGATGATGTATTGATACCCTTCACCAACTCTTTTTTTGTGGTATATCTGGATGACATCCTCATCTTCAGCAGAACTTGGGAGGAGCACACGCAACATATTCAACAGGTTTTGGGCACTCTGGGGCATCACAAGCTATATGCCAATTTGGAAAAATGCTCCTTTGGCATGAATAGGGTCCAATACTTGGGCTACATTGTTGATGAGCATGGGGTACATGTGGATCCAGCTAAGAACCAAGTCATTTATGACTGGCCAGCCCAGACCACACTAGCTGAGCTTCGGAGCTTCTTGAGACTTGTCAACTTCTATCGAAGGTTCGTGTTGGTATTCTCCCATATTGCATGGGCCCTCATCCAAGTAACCAAGGGCGGTGGTAAGGCAAAGTTCACATGGGGGCAGGAACAACAACAATCATTTTTTGATATGAAGCATCGTTTGTGCTCAGCTCCAATACTCGCCTTACCCGATCTACAACAACCGTTCAAGATTGAGACGGATGCCTCTGACTGTGTTGAAGGCACAGTTATCACTCAACACAGTCATCCAGTAGCATACCATAGTGATAGACTCTCGGATATTGTCTAGAAATACTCCACCTATGACAAAGAAATGTATTCCATTGTGCAAGCATGTTGTCAATGGAAACATTACATTCTGGGAAAGGAGACCATCATCCACATTGATAACAATCCTATGCATTTCATACACACACAGGGGAAGTTGCAGGACGACTGCCATCAAAAGTGGTCCACATACCTCCAACAGCCCCATCTCAACATCAAGTATTAAACAGGGAGCACAAATCGTGTCGTTGACTGCCTCAGTCGCCCTCTCGTTGTTGCACTCACCACAGTGCTCCATTCATGTGGGCATCAGGCATCTGAGTGGCCCCAACTTTATCAATGTGACCCTGACTTCGCCGCCACCTATCATCTATTGGGTACAGGTGAAAATGTCACTGATTTTCACATCCAGGATGGACTGTTATGCCATTTGGGCCACCTCTGTGTTCCTACAAGTGAGCATGCAAAGATGATTTGGGAGGCTCACTACAGTGAAATGGCATGACATTTTGGCATGGAGAAAATTGTGGTCGTTCTACAGAAAAAAAATTATTGGCCAAAACTTCGACAAGACGTTAGCAAATATATCAGATCTTGTGTTTCATGTGCCATTGCCAAGCCAGCCATCAGGAAGCAAGGATTATACACCCCTCTTCCTATTCTTGAGAGGCCTTTGGAATCCATCTCGATGGATTACATGTCTGGCCTTCCCTCCACCAAGAACGACAATGATTGTGTATTTGTGGTGGTTTATTGGTTTTGAAGATGGCCATTATCACAGCCTACAAGAAGAGCATCAGAACAGCAGATACTGCCAAGATATTCTTCGAACGGGTGTGGGTCCATTTTGGGATACCACAGACCATCACCTCAGATCAGGACAATAGGTTTCTCAGCACATTTTGGTCGAGTCTTTGGTCATTGTTGGACACCAAGCTCACTAAATCCACTGCTTTGCACCCCCAAACCAATGGCCGGGTAGAGGTCATCAATCGAATGATTGTGCACATCCTGTGCATGCACAACTCTAAGCATCCGCGTACATGGTATGATATTCTTCCCTATGTTCAGCAAAGCTACAACATGGCTCTCCATAGCTCCACCGGCCATATCCCATTTCAAGTGGGGCTAGGATTCCAACCCTTGGGTCCCATTGACATTGCAATACATCTTGAAACCACATAGGCATAATCTTCCCATATTCCATCTGAGGCTGACAAAGCCACCATATCCATTGAGCGGATTCATCACAATCGCCAACATGCCCATGATATTTTGTAGAAATCTAATGATAACTACAAGCAGCGCCATGATCAACACCAGGTACCGCACTGGTTTCAGGTGGGAGACAACATCTGGTTACATTTGCAGAAAGAGCGTCTTACAGGGCCCCATCGGAAACTCTATCCACTTTGCTATGGTCCTTAGACTATCACTAAGGTTGTGGGTAGCAATGCTTTTGAGCTCAACACTCCACCCTTCCTTGGCTTGCACCCAGTGTTCAATGTGGACCTTCTTTGACCATATTTTCCACTTTTATTGGACACCTCAGAGATTGCAGAACAGTTGAAACCAACATAGCTCAACCCTGACTGCATGGAACATGCATCCACTGATTAGATAGTGGACACACAGGTCAAGGGAACTCGCCAGCAAAGAATCCAGCTTTATCGGGTTGCCAAGGCAGGGCAACTCCTGCATCAAGGCAAGTGCCTCATCTGGAGCCAAATTCAGCAGAAGTTTCCTCACCTGATGGGGGAACTCAATGCAATGGATACCATTGCTTCCTAAGGGGGGAGGATTGATCCAGGTGGATATTGGTGGCCACCCACCTATTCCAACTGGCTCATCTTGATAGTTTTTAGTTCAACATGTTTCTCTGTAATGATGCCATTTCTTTGTAATTGTGGGTTCTGCACTTTTGGGGCTATCCTGAAGCCCTATACAGCATCCAGGTGGATATTGGTGGCCACCCACCTATTCCAACTAGCTTATTTTGGAATTTTTCATATTAGTACAACTTTATGTACTTACAGGGCCTAAACAATGTTTTTTTTGTCTTTCTATAGTCAAATTGTAGATAGAGTCAAATTTTGATGGAATAATGTGTAGTTCTTGAAAATACCTTTCCAACGGGCTATCACACCCATAAAATGGAGGTCGTATGCAAACGTTACGACTTCGGGAAGTTGAGGTACCAACTTACCCATCGGGGCCCTCATAACTTTTGGTGTTTCATCTCCTAGAGTTAGGTTTTTGGATGTCTAGGGTTTTGGAATTCATGAGTAGTGTTAAAAATACCTCTGGAGTTGAGTCATTGTAATTATTTTTCCCAGACAGATGCACGTATCAGTCACATCTCTTCTCAGAGATAGTTACCACCATTTGAGCAAGTTATTTCAGTTCTGCACTTTTACAGTTTCAGCCTATTTTATTTATTCAATAGAAGTTACTTTTCACTGGATATATGTTGTTGTTCTCTGTATCTTTGTGTTATGGTATTCAATTTTCTTTTCATTTCATTCCTCTCATAAATCCAGATCATATTTTCTTACTCTAAGGACCCCTTGAATAGTTATTTGTTTGTCAGATAGAACTTCCCTATTAGCTTGCTTCTTTTCTTGAGAAAGGAGAGATTTCCTTCCAAGACTGGCCTATTCATTCCCCTGATCCATACCTATAATCCCTTCAACTCCGTCTTCCACCAGTACAATGCCCTTATTTTTGGTTAATCTTACATGATATTTTTTTCTTTCAAAGGGTGTAAAATCTCCATTTGATGAGTGAGTCATGTTGATATTGTCATTAGACTCAACTTCCTTATTTGGAATTGAATTTTTACCCATAACAAAATAGGCTCCTCCAACCAAAGTTGAAGAAGAGTTTAGGGATGAAGTTGTTCAAATATTGTAACTGCAAAGAGTATTCTACTTATTATTGAGTTATTATTAATTAGATCAATCCCCTTTTGTGGATTGGTCAAACCATAATTATATGTTGCTAATTAATAAGTCGGCCCCCAGGCCTAATTAAAGTGGTTTTAACCACTAAGTGAAGAAGTCATCCCTTCTTGATGAAGAGACACCTCCCTAGCACCGGGCAGACAATATAAATAAGAGAGGCTAGTGCCTCATTAGCTCACTCACTCAATTCACTCAACAAGTGCGCAATTTTGGAGACAGTTGCAATTGGGAGAAGAAGGAAGAGAGAGGCACATTGCTTAGTCTTGGTTATTCTCTAGTGTTTGGTCTATTATCTTGGCATTGTATTGGCAATCTATATTAAGGAAGTTTTTGTTGGGTTTTCTCCCCCATGAGGGTTTCCCAAGATAAATGTTGTGTATCTTGTGATTGTGTTTCTCTTAGTAATCCTACCTATGTTATTGTTATCTAGTAAATTGAAAATAAACTCAATAGTTTCTCTAAAAATTAACATGGTATCAGAGCTAAGTTGAAGAGAGCACCTTCCACTAGATAAGAAAAAACGTCAGTGTTGTTGTACAAGAAAATTAGGGCTTTTGTTGAAGAAGGATTTCATCCTAAAAAACACCTAGGGAAGTGCACCCTAGCCCAGCAAACTCATTGGCAACTTGAGCGTGCCTTTTCAGTGGACAGAACTCTCGAAAAATGAAACCCTAGTTTTTGGTTGGTACCAGAAAATCAAGGAACCAAAACCAGTACCAGTCCAAATTTGCGCAGACCCAGTTTCAAGGGGTAAAATTTGGATTTTCAAAAAACTAACTACACAAGGCTACTCACCTCAGCCAAGCGCACCTCCTGGTAAGTTTAGATTTAATTTCTGAGCATTTTCAATTTTTGGTCATTTTCCCAGCTCCAGGTCAAAATGTCTGCAAGCACCAAGCTTGTTGACAAGTTAGAAGGTGTGGATAACTTATGTGCCTAGAAGTATAGGATTTCACTCATTCTTGAAGAGAATGATCTTGCAAGATTCATCAAAGAAAATGTACCAGAACCCGCATATGTTACAACTAAAGCAAAGTACGAAAAGAACATGGTTAGGGACAAAAGAATCATTGCAGACTCCATCAAAGATCACTTGATCCCTCAAGTGGCATCCAAGAATACCCAAAAGAAATTTTTGATTCCCTAACCAGATTGTATGAAGGAAGAAACATTAACTGGAAGATGAACTTGAGAACTCAACTCAAGAATACAAAGATGCAAAAAGGAAAAACAGTTCATGACTATTTCTCTAGGATCTCTCAATTCAAGGAACAGTTAGAAGCAATTGGAGATACCCTAGATGAATATGAACTCATAATGAAATATCTTAATGGTCTCACAAGACCTTGGGATGCATTCATTCAAACCACTTGTGTCAGAAAGAAAAAACTACAATTTGACAATCTTTGGGAAGAATGTGTTCAAGAAGAAGCAAGAGTAGCTAACCGAGAAGCAATACTATTAAGGGATGAAGATCAAGCTCTAGTTTCTCATACTAAAGGAGGAAAGAGAAGGCCTCACTTCAAGAAGGAGACCCACCCACATAAGGATTCTCACTCCCCAAATAAATTCATCCATAAAGAATCTCACCCTCCAAGGAGGTTCCAGAAGTTTCAGAAGAGTCAAAGAAGAGAAAAAGATTTATCATCTTATCAATGTTACCATTGTGATAAGATGGGACATATTGCTAAGAATTGTCCAGCTAGAAGAGAATAATACAAGAAGAGAAACAAAAGGCACCATGCCCACATAGTTGAATATGAATATCCACCCACAAAGATGATTAAAGAAAAGATTGAAGCCTATGTCTTAATCTTTGTCCTCTCAGGATCAGTGTCACCTGGTGAGGATACTTGGCTCATAGATAGTGGTGCTTCCAAGCACTTGAAAGGTCATAGAGACATTCTCTTTAGCCTTATAGAAAAGAACTTTCCCCAGAAAGTTACACTTGGAGATGATTACCAATACCCTATCAAAGGAGTGGGAGAGTCCAATTACAAACTTGATTCAGGGACCCCAATGAAGATGAAGAATGTATTATATGTACCAGGTTTGACGAAGAATTTTCTTTCTATATCAGCTTTAGATAAGAAAGGCTTCATGGTTACATTCATAGATGGTGAAGTCCTCATGTGTCCTAAAGGAAAAACCATAGAAGATGCAATTGTTATTGGAACAGAACAAGGTGGCATGTATAAATTAAAAGTTCATTTAGATGCAGCCTTGATTCACTCCTCTGAGAGTCTGTGTGAACTTTGGCATAGAATACTAGCTCACATCAACTACAAGTCCTTACCATATGTGAGCAAGGTAGTTATAGGTCTACCATATTTCAAGGTTGACCATCAAGGTGTGTGCAAGGGATGTGCACAAGGAAAGAACATCAAAAATCATTTCCCGAAGAGCGACAGTAAAGCAGAAGGAGTCTTGGAGCTCATCCACTAAGATGTATGTGGCCTAATGCCATCCCTCTGTCTTAGTGAGTATGTATACTATGTATCATTTATTGATGACTATTCTCGCAAGACTTGGGTTTACTTATTAAAATCAAAAGATGAAGTGCTTGGAAAATTCAAGGAATTTGTAACATCCCGCTCTGGCGCACTGAGCAAACTTATTCTTTGAGGACACTTGCTCGCAAGTGATCCGGATTATTATGCTATTAAAACTTTTGACCTTGATTATTATGCGTTATGGGTTGATGACATGTTGTTTTACTACATTGACATAGACAGGTGCTATTGATTCGGTTTTACTGAGTGTGCAGGCTTTGGACCTTAAGGATGTAGAGGCATCGATGGAACCCCTTGGACTCTGAATCGAGTCAGGGATTGTAACATTGGGGTTTGATTGTTTTATTGTGATATTAGTGCATTTGACTAGATGATATGACATGGATATGTTCTGACATGATTTGTTGATGATGCAGGTTGATGATAGCTTGCCGACCAGACTCACATATGGAGTAAAGGGGTCACACACGACTACCAGAGAGGTTGAGGGAGAGGTGTGGACAGCATCCCTGCCACAGCCTACTAGCACTCCCGCCGTGGCTCGAACTATAGGTTAACGATTACCTAGTTCGAGAGGACCCACGATGTCGTGAGGGAAGACTGCGACAGTCGCTCATGATGATTCTAAGGGGCGCACAATAAGGCGGGGTCCTTATTCCTTAGAAGTCCTTAGTCTCCCACAAGTTCACCTAGCGGAGTGTTGACTCCAGGGGTTATTGATGTCTACCAATCAGTCAAGAGGTAAGTGGCACCCTTGGAGCACGTAGTACGTCCTGAAGGGCATGTTGCGCAAGGGACAGATGAGGCGAGTGGCACCCTTGGAGCACCTAGTGCATCCTAAAGGGCACGTCACGTTGATGATGATAGAGATATGAACCTATATGGCCCTAAGACAAATAACATGTTAAAAAATTTTAAAACAATTTCCCTGATTAAATGTCGCCCAGTACAAAATCTAAGTTCTAAGTCTAAAATTATGCTAGGGTAAAATTTAGTCTACCTTTAAAAAATAATAATAAATAAATAAATAAAATAAAATAAAAACCACTTAAATAATAATTATGATCTTCATAAAATTTTGTAACATGAAGGGAGTGAGAAATTAAATTATTCATAAGAAATAAAATCTGTGGATATAAAATGTAAGGAGGGATTTAATTATTTTATCTTTTGATAATTTAAAAAGATATTAAATTAATGATAAAAGGGAAAAGGGGTTAAATTTCACACCTACCTTTTTGAGTTCTAAGTAAAAAGGGGAAAGAGGGAAAATCAAAAAAATAGGAAACTAGGGAAAAGAGGTAACATAAAAAGGAAAACTTAAGAGAAAAAGTGGGAAGTCAACTTAGTAAAGAATCTACATTTAAGAGCCTTCTAATTTTAAATTGAATTAGCAACTTCGTAATAGGGAAAGCCTTTAAAACCTGTAAGAGAATTTGGGGACACCTAAGAGTAACTCTAGGTGGGTGAGGGAAATAAAGATAATTACTTAATTAAAGAAATTAATTCATGGAGAATTGTAGGGATGAGGGACACTTGTACGAAGAGGAAATTTTAGGAATTTATTTTAAAAACTTTAATTAAATGAGATTTTAGAAAAGAGAGGAAGTGGGAAATTCTATATAATGAAGGAAGGAGAAGGAGAAAGGAGGATCTTCTGTCTGCGTAACGTTACGCTGCAGAAATATCGACTTGACTGATTTACTTGTGGGAGTTGGGATACCCATCTCGGAGAGGAGTGGTAGCTCAGCCTTGCAAGGCGAGCTGGGAGCTAGACGAAACCTCTGGATAGTGTGTGTGGCCCCTTTGCGGCTCAGGGGGCTAAGGGGGAAGAAGAGTACCCCTAGCATTGGCTAGGAGGTACCGGTGAAGTCTCGACGGTCGGCGAGCAGGAGTCGCACAGAGCACGAGGACGTCACTCGGAGCGGGCGAACATGGACCGGTACGCTTTCTTCGTTTGAATGGTAGAATGTTGTAGGTTTTATGATTGGATCTGAATGTTGATTATGTAAGTAGATTGGATGTTTAGATTGATGACTAAACTTTCCTGAGCCTAACTAGATGATTGTTGATTCTCACGGCCTTCGTTTACCCACATGTCGTGACCGCCACGTGTGTTGTTTGTGACCTTGAGGTTGTTTAGCCTTCGTCCCTAGCTCACCAGTCCTCGCCTAAGAAATCGGCCAAGAGCTTGATCTACGGTCGTCGCTTTAGCGTTAAAAGACCTATGGATCTCAATGCCCTGCTTTTCTATGCGAGGATGGCGAGCGAGGGAAGTTCTCGTCAACCGTCTACCCCTTCTAATTGATCCTGGTTAACCAGTGGTATTGCGCCTTTGCGAATGAACACTTATGTGATTGTTTATCTTTTCCTTTCGTGATCCGCTTTTCCCTCTGCATTGATGAAATGAACTCTGCATTTTTTTATGCCCTTCCTTGTAACGATTTACACCTGCGTTTAATGTTTCTCTCTGTGAATCTACCTTATGTTTTTCACCTACGTTTTACCTACACTCCTGCAGGATTTTACAGTGATACTTGCATCCATTTTCTCTGCGTTGACCACCTCAGACTGCATTTCATTACCCTTATGATTGCTCTGTTTGGACATTGGATTATTCTGTTCCGTGCGGCAATATGGAGAACCCATTGATAGTGACAACGATTCTCAGCTCTGCGTTGGATAGAAAAATCGTAAATTTTACTCTGCGTTCTGGTATAGTAATGTAAATTCCTAACGAATTTTATAGCTAGTATGAGACAGAGATATGGTTCCCGTGTTCCAGTGATAGCGGATTTGTTTATAGTGGACAGCAATTCTATAGATGAAGAAATTATTATAGTGTGTAACCGAATTTATATTCAACCCGATTACAATGTCATGGTATCATTGTATTTAACTTTGCGAATTCGCGTGTTAATGTGTAGCAGAAATCTATATTTAAACCAGATAATGATATCAGGGTATCATTGTATTTAACCTCGTGAATTCAGGTGTTAATAGATAGAATGGATGTTTTTGTTAACCGAGAAAATGCCCCAACTCTAACTCGGTGTCGGGTCAGCCGCCTGACCTCTGCGCGTCCTCCCCACCTGTGTGCCCTTCCCAATCTCGCCTCTGCGTGTAGACAACCTGCGCGTCCTTCACTCCATTTCTTTCTCTGAGTTTCAAGTTAGCCTGCAGTTGAATAGCAGCGGTCGTATGGTTGTTCTTTGGCTTTTAACAGTTGAATTCTGGTAGAGGATAGCGCCTTATGTCAAGGGTGATATGAATGGCCAGTAGCAGTTTCCATTGCTAATTTACTGCAATTTTCGTGTGCTTGCATATCCCCTGCCTCCCATATAATGACGACGTTCAATTTGGTCGTTTACCTTTTTACTGTCCAGGGTTCATTTACGCTCTAATATTTATGAATGTACCAAAATGGATGAACGTTTCAACTCAGCCAAATGAAACTGTATATATATATTTCTAAATTCTTTTTATTATTTATTGATAAAGTTGCTTTGACCACTTACTACTCTTCCATTTGACTTATTTTGGCGCTCCATGTGTATGTGCGCTGACTTTAATATTGGAGTGATGTCTCCTCGATGCTTATGATGATTGCTTAGCGCTTGGAACTGTAGTATAGTTGGAGATTGGGTATATGCCCAATATTTTTATCTTATTTACAATATTATTTTTTGTGCTAAAAACCTCCTACAACAAATGAATGATTGCCCAAAGATATTTTGTGTGGGAAGATAAAGAAGAGTGGTTAAAAAGGGGAACCCTGATTTAAAATAGATCAACTTATGAATAACTTTATTGATATGCCCAAAAAGGTATTTATGGTTTTCCAGTGGATCCATAAATGCTAGCTATTAATGTAAGGAAAATAATTTGAAACTGCACAAGGCAAGGAAGAACAATAGAGGATGAACAGGCACATTGTTGAAGGATAAAATTAGGAACTAACTATACCTGCATAAGTGTTGGAAAACTAGGAGAATGTCTTGAAGGGCTATGCTTTGGTATGATGGAATCCTGCTAGTGTTTTTCTACATTTAAGATGCATTTATTGGGATGTGTTCCCTTATATTCTACATGGGTTCCTTTTGTTTTGAAATGAAACTATCTCATCTTCCTCCTGATACTACAAAATGGTGTTGAGGTGGGGAATTCAGTGCCTAGTCTCTTAGTGTGGATCTACCCTTTAAAATTGACCTATATATTTCAATGTTGGATAAATTTTGGAAGTGTTTTCTTAAAAAGGCTTGGTTCATTGGTGGAGGGGAGAGACCACAATTGCACATAAACATAGGAATTACCTTATTCCTTATAGCGAGTGAAAATACTTTAAGTTATGCAATTAAGTTTGTAAATTGTATTATTAATGCACAAATGTGATAATGACTCTTGCTCGTCGTGAAAGTTCAAGTTACCTGTGTCCTTTTTATGATGGTTGCGCCTAGATGATCTTGACGTTGTCTTTTAGCTTAGTCAGCTTGGACTGGTTGGTTGGGGTGGGATGTAGACACCTCCTTGTTCCTTAGAATGGTCGCTAGCCCTGAGACCTTAAATGGTCAAAATCGATGGGAACCTGGGCTTGAGGGTTTCTTAAGTGTCTTGGAGGTCCTAACCAATGCAGGGTAGGACGAGCGGGTAGCCAGTCTTATTTTTCTTCGGTTGATTGTCGTTCATTGCGTCCAGATGCTTGATGTGCTTCTAAGGACATATGTGGTTGTCGCAGATGCATGTGTCATGTTCGTTGTCGTGTTGCGACACAGAGTATAATGTCTTTATTACCCTTCTACACACGCACACACAAAATAAAATTTGCACTTGTTATGAGAGGCTTGATGTCGTAACCTTGAGGTTTGTTACAAAATTCAAATCCTTGATAGAGAATCTCTTTGAAAGAAAAATCAAGATACTCAAGTCAGATAATGGAGGAGAATACACCTCAAAAAAGTTTGCAAGATTTTGCAAAGATGTCGAGATTAAGAGAGATCTCACCACTCCCTACAATCCTCAACAAAATGGTGTAGCAAAAAGAAAGAACAGAACTATAATGGAATTAATGAAGACTATGATCCATGATCAAGATCTTCCAATGCACTTATGGGCAGAAACAATAAGAACAAATGTGTATGTACAAAATAGATTATCCCATAGTGCACTTGGGTTCAAAATGTTGAGATTTGGATACCTTGGAAAGTGGTCCCCATGTGTTTATGAGTCTCTAAACACAAAGGGGGAGACTTTTACCTTCATACTTTACTTTATGATTCTAATTTCACTTTGACTTAGGAGTTTTAAGTCAAAAGTGAAATATGTCACTTAAGTCATAAAGTGACAATTA
>JZKD02S2403386.1:0-10502 GCA_000966675.3 Picea glauca
AATTAATTAATTAATATTATTAATACTAATCATTATTTAACTAAAACCATATTAGGACAATTAATTATATAATTAATTTTACTTAATAATCCCTATGCATCTATTTAACCAGGGTTGTTACATTCTCTAAGGAAACCTCTATTGTGGAATCCTTAGTGGATGGGGACGATGGAAATGGTGGTTGGGGTGGGTTGCATTAAGGTGCATCCACTATGGATGGATGCGATGGAAGATGTACAGATTGGTGGCCTATAAGTGAATCCACTGATGATGCATGGAATAAGACAAATGTCGGGGGTGGGAAACGATGGACCCCCTTAGGCTGTGCAAGTGATGAAAAATCCCTTGGCCTGGAGTAAGATAACCCAGAAGCATATCCTAGGTGCAAATGGAGTGCAATAATACTATAACTAGAGAATATGTCTACAACCTACATACTTATTGATAATATTAAACTATTACTACCAAATAGTAAAATTCAAAAACAAAAACACAACAAACTTGAGATTTAAACGATATTTAACTCTACACATGATACGTGTGATGTAAGTGACTTGTCCATCCCATATGGTCATTCCATAGTCCAACATGCTATAGAAACACAAGAACATTAAAAATTTGAGGATTCCATAAAATAAAGAAATGACTATGGTGAGTTTATCAAACTTGACACATAACTGTGTATGGGGTACACCCAATGAGTAGGATACCTCTACTGCTACGTCAACTGTGGATATAGGAACTTATGTATCCATGGGTGTAGAGGGTATGCTACACGAACGTAACAACTCCAAAACAACATACAATAAAATATCGATATAAATACACAAAAGAAAAAATAAATATAATATAATGATGAATACCATAGTTATGGTTAAGATATTAACCTCATCGATGAATCTATGTTGTCCATTGGCCTCCATAGCCCCATACCAGGTCTACCCACAACTTGAGCATATGTGAGGTTTACATGGACAACTGTTATGTCCATTTTCCCTCTCCTCACTAAAATCCATTGTGAGGGGTGAAGATATGACCCCTCTATCAATGTCATCGATAGGAACCTCATGCCAAGATAGTGCAACAATGATGCCATGATGCACTAGGCTCTGGGTCAATGATGAAATAAATCGTTTTACATATTTCATGCTCTTTGCAACATGAGGATGTTGGGAAGAGGGGCCATTCCTTCGCCTAGGGGACCCCAAAACTAGCGTGGAATCCCTCCTGGCATGCTCTTGGTCCAGTGTGGACCCTCGACCCACCCCCTCGAACTCTCCCATGTCAAAGTAGTTGACATGAAAACCCAAAATAAATTCATCCCATAATTTTCTCAAAAAATATAAGGGAACCTCCCGGTTATTGCATGGAGATTTATCAAATACCATATACCACCTATCCATCTTGTTTTGACTAGTTTATGGATGGATACACTAGTCAATACAAATGCATTTTTTGTTCATAGGTAGTTCTTTTCCATTTAGAGGATTCCTAAAAATATTCAATAGTTTTTTTTTTTAAATACCCAAGTCTATGAATTGGTTTCTATCCAATCCACTGTTGTACTACTCAAACATTCTTTCCCTAAACTCAAAAATATAATTCAATTTCCCTTTGGCACTTGCAATGGACCTCACAATGACATCCAAAGAAGTAGCCAAGGACACTCTACTTGGTTCCCTAGTTCCCCATAACGTATCTACAAGTGTTCTTATGGTAGCCAACACCTCATCAATTTTTGTGTTTAGATTGGGTGGTTGTGGTGGGTTGGGGTTTTTCTCTCCTTGGTCTGTAGGTGGGCAGTTTACACCATCTCTAGGTTTCATTTTATAAAATATGTTGTAATTTGATAAGGAAATTTAATAATTGGACTTATGACTTAGGTTTTACAAACAATAATGTGATTTTAACCCAACAAAATCATTAACATAATTTTGTGTAAAACAAAGAAACACTGTGTGTTATCTTTACAATGAACTTGAAAAAAAACCATACAAGACTAGTGAATTGTTGAGAGATTTACATTCGAGTATTAATTATGTACAATGAACCTTGGTAATAATGTTTCAATGCCATTGGGATTTACATCCATAACCTACGACTATTTTTTTTGTATTTTTGCAAATCTAAGAAAGGAAATGAAAAAAAATCAACTATACCTTTCTTGTGATGGAAATAGTGGCAAGATATTGGGATTTACTCCTTCTTTACTTTTCCTCTGTTCCTGCTCAATTTAGTAAATTTTCAAGGTGTGGCATGCAAATTAGCACAAAACGTTCTCACGGTCCTTTAAAAATGACCATAGCAAGAACATGCATGCATTCTTAAGAATGTGCACACATTCCTAAGAACGTGTGTACATTCCTGTCGACGAACCTACACAACAATATTGAGGGAGGTTCTGGCCTTTCCAAACCTATAGGATTAGGAATTTACACATGTTCCTAATAATGTTCATGGATTCTTGCGAGTGCATGTTCCTGAGAACATGCACACATTCCTATGAGTGCACATTCCAGCTGACCCCTGTGACATTTTTTCATCCACCAAATTCATGCACTCACCCTTGTTTTTACTCCATTTTAGTGTGGATTCAAGCTTACCAAGGAATGTCATTCCAAGAAGGTATATGCTACATTATATTTTAATCTTGTTGGAAAACTAGTTTATTTAACACACACAAGACCATGAATTTTCTTTCTATTCAGTATAGTTTTCATATCTATGAAATAATATAGATAAATTCATTTGTTGGTTGCTAAAACAAAATTCCCTATAGCCATGGTATATCGCACTATGCCATCCATTGTGATACTAGAACCAAATTTCTTTTGTAGGATACAATAATATGGATATGAATGAGGTGATTTGTATTACAGGGAAGCCATAGGTGGCTATGTGTTCCATCTTAGATCAATATCTATTAGTCATTTGGTGAGATTGAGTATAGAGAAACAAATGAATCAAGAAAGGAATGTGGATTCAAAATGTCGGATTAAAGTTTGGCTTTACCCAAAATTCTACAAATACCATATTTTTTGGTAATGAAAATGTGATCTAGGTTACATACAATCTAATTTTTCATCCTAAAATTAAACTTGTTGAGATTGATACTCATTTGAGATATTGCCCAAGCTCAAGTTGTCAAATTACCATATTGGTGTAGTGATGAATAAATTTTCGATATTTACCAAAATTATAACTAAAGATAAATTTTTGAAGCAACCAAGTATGTTGGGAATGTTGAAGGTCAATAGTAAGGAATGAATCGATGCAAAATTCCCCCCCTCCACTTCCCTTTTTCTTGTAAATGTTAGACCATTAAGAGAAATCAAGCATACATGGCTTGAGGTGGACACAGTGGAAAGATATTGTCTTTGCTGGGTTTTCTTATCCTCCTCTTTATTTTCTCAATTAAAGGAAAAAAATGAGTCGTGGTCTCTGGAAATGGGCACAAATCATGCTCATGTTCCCATTAAAAAGGGATGACACAAACATGTGCACACTCCTAGGAACACACACAAGTTATTAAGAATGTGCATGTGCTCTTAAGAACGTGAACATGTTGGAAGAAAGTACATGTGCTGTTAAGAACATGCACACATTCATGGAAATGTGCCTATGAGGCATGTTGAGTGGAGGTTTGAGTTTTTCCGAACCTCTAACATCAGGAATGTGTTTGCATTATAATGAATACAAGCATGTTCATGTGGGTGCACATTCCTGCTCACCACCTTGCCATTTTATCATCCACCAACTTCATGTACTCACCCTCTATGAAATTTGGGTGAATCACTTTTAGAAAAAAAAGAAATTGGTGAATCATTTTTTGGGAAAAAACATGGAATACTATCCCATTGTCGAAATTTATCCCCTAAAATTTTTCATGGCTATCAAACAACAAATAGAACTAAAAATATTATCCCCATTATTAGGTGTACTTTTATTTCTCTATTTAATCCTCAATATTTCATATCATGCACACTAGAATTCCAATGGCATTCAATATCTTCGCACATTAGTGACAAGTAAATGTTAGATGATCTGAAATATCATCTAGGAAATTTCTTGTAAAGTAACAACTCAGAGTGCTTGCTGACATGATTAGCAATATGAAACAATATCTTGTTTTCTTTGTTAGTGACCAAACTCTAATTCGAATGTTTGACCACTTCTCCATCCATTGTATGTAAAATGTATCTCCCAATAGTCTTGTATCTGGATCATCTAACGTTGTAAATGCATACAATCTCATCTTTCAAAGATAAGAATGGATCCCATATTGGTCATACAAAAAATGATATCTTAGTTCATAATTATATGAATCCATCGCTCATGATTTCCATTGTCTAAATAGACTAAGAAATAGTTTATCAATACAATTCATATTTTAGTGAAGGAATATCAAAAGTGAAATAGATCCTAAAATGCATGAAACAAATATTTTCCTAGCATATATGAAAATGCATGTAGTATAAAAACAACAATATTTTATAGTACATGGTCAATGCTATCAACAACTATTTGTTCTTTAATTTCCTAATAAATGTTCCTCAAAAAACTCCTAAGATATATCTATGAAAATAAACAATTATAGAGAAGAAAAGTACATTTTCAAAAATGCTCACTCTCTTTTTTGTTTTTTCTTGATTTCAATAGTTTTTGGATATATATATATATATATATCCAAAAACTATTGGTAGTCCTAGAAAAACACAACATACACCTCACTTTCTACAATTAGGTTAAAATAACATAAGATATATAAAGATATGAAAGTTTCTAGTAGCTTTCTGAAAAAATAACATTGAGTGCATTCTTAAATTTTATAAAAGAACAAAATCCCTTGCTTGTTATGTAAGATCAATGTATATAAGTCACACACTCTAATGAAATGAAAATCATGTAAGATAGTTGGCAACACACAAATCTCATTAGATTTTTCATATATAGTTAAATTCTACTAAAAAATTATGAAAAAAATGTTGATTTAGACAACCACAATCTTAAACTAATACGCAACAAAAACAGATCACAATCAAGTATAAGATGGAAAAATAATAACATCAAAACTCAGAAATTTACGTGGTTCTCCCAACTTCGGGCTACGTCCACCAAGCAAGGTATCAACTTTCTTATTGTTCATAGCATGAAGAGTTACAACAGGCTCACTCCATACATCTCATTATATACATATGTAGGAATACATTAATTTATAGTCTTCCTCTCACAGTTTCAAGAGACTGAATTCATTAATTACAAACCAATCTAATTCTATTTATGGTTGTTTGTTTCAACAACAACCAGATTATAGGAATTGATCCATATTGTTGCACAAGTTTTGGAAGAATGATCGTTGCCTAACTGACGATTCGTTGTCACTATTTAAAAATCTCCACCTTGAAAACAATTAAACTGATAGATTTCTCCTTCTTCTGTTTATCACCTTTTCCGCAAGCCAAGAGAAGTCAAGCACCATCATAGATTATCTAAAAGTATTGGTTTTGTGAACATGTCTGTGCAATTCTCTTTTGTATGAACCTTTTCAAGAGAAACTGCACCATCATCGATGACCTGTCTTACAAAATGGTACTTAATAGGAATATGTTTAGTTTTACTATGGTAGGCTGGATTCTTGGCCAAGTGAATAAAACTTTGAATATCACAAAGTAGCTTACTTTGTCCTGCATCCTTCCAAACTCACCAAACAAACCTTTTAACCAAACCACCTCTTTGCAAGCATGTGAAGTGTCTATGTCTTCTGCTTCTATAGTGGATAAATAAACAACTCTTTGTAGCTTTGAAATCCAACTAATAGCTCCACCTTCAAGAGTAAAGACATATCCTGAAGTTGACCTCATTTTTTTCAAATCACCTACAAAATCAGAATCAACATATCCATAGACTAACTCACAACCACCGTTATAGGTGATACTGTAATCACTTGTTCCCCTCAAATACCGAAGCACCCATTTCACTGTTGCCCAGTGTTCTTTACCTGGATTTTCCATATATCTTCTGACAACCCCAACTGCATGTGAAATGTTTGGTCTTGTACTAACCATCACATACATTAAACTTCCTACTGCATTAGCATACGATATTCGAGACATATGTTCCTTTTATTCCTTTGTACTAGGACATAAACTTGAAGACATATTAAGATGGAAAGTGAAAGGTACATAAAATGGTTTCACATTGTTCATACCAAATCTCAAAAGTATTTTTTCGACCTACTTTTGTTGTGACAAACAAATCTTACCATTCCTCCTGTCTCTGAATATCTCCATGCCCAAAATCTTCTTTGTTTCTCCTAGATATTTCATATCAAATGTCCTAGCCATTTGAGCCTTTAACATATTGATCTCAGTTATGATTTTTCTTTCTAAAAGAATATCGTCAACATACAATACTAAGATAGTGAATATGCTATTATTCAATTTCTTAAAGAAAACAAAATGATCATACTCACTCCTTCTATAATTTTGTCTCATCATGAAAGAGTCAAATTTCTTGTACCATTCTCTGGGCGACTGCCTCAGACCATACAATGATTTATTGAGCCTGCAAACAAATTTCTTGTTGTGCTTCTGAACGAATCCTTTAGTTTGTTCCAAGTAAATATCCTCATCAAAATATCCATGTAAGAAGGAAGTCTTAACATCTATATACTCCAACTCCAAATCAAGTGACACAATTAATGCTAAAACAATTCAAATTGAAACAATCTTAACAACTAGTGAAAAAATCTCATGAAAGTCAATACCTTTTTTCTAAGAATATCCTTTCGAAACCAGACTTTATTTTTACCTTTCTACCTTATCATCAAGACCCTTCTTCATCTTGTAGAAGCACTTGCAACCTACAATTTTCTTGTTTCTTGGAAGTTCTATCAGGTCCCATATATCATTTGTTCAATAACACAGGTATTCCAACAGAGGAAGAACACCTTCAGTAACCACTCACAAAACCAGATCAAAGATCAACACACTGATGTTTTGACATGGTAAAACCACTACGGGGAAACATCCATGGACCCAGCTAACGCGACCACTTGGATCAGTTTATTAATGCAAAGAAAAAGATTACAGAGAGAGTTTACAAGATATTTTCTCACAATCGATCATTGACAAATGACCCTCCATGCTCTTTAAATAGAGATCATGGACCAATCGACTGTTAAGGCACAAATCAATGGATGTTAACATGGAGGAGAGTATGAACCATCATATCACTCTATGTCAGGAACATATCGTGACCGTCAGATTTCCTAACTACAAATGCATACTAAAGAAACACACTAGAAAACACACTTTTACCTAACGATACAATAGACCAAGTATATCTTACTAAATCCTAAGTGTCTAAATATCCTAACATGACCCCTTAAGAACAACTTGGGATAAAATTGAAGGATTTACAATAGTGACACAATAGGAGAAGGAAGGAGGCATTAGAGCCTATCCCCCCTTAAGGGAAACTTCTTGAACTCCTAACATAGATCAAAGTTTGGAAAACTTAACTTTTGTAAGAGACTTTGTGAAAATGTTTGCAACTTGATCTTCTGTAGGGAAAAAGAGAACATCAATAACTTGATCATGAATGGGTTTTATGATGAAGTGCATGTGTAGATCGATGTGTTTTCTCTATTGATGTTGAACTGGGTCTTTAGCGAGCTTGATGGCACTCTCATTGTCACACCGAAGGTTGGTTGGATGCTAGTTCTGGAATCCAAACTCGAAAAGGATCTATCAAAGCCACAGGGCTTCCTGACTTGCATTTACTGCTTCTTGGTACTCTGCTTCTGCTGGAGAAAGTGAAATAGCCTATTGTTTCTTACAGGCCCAAGTGAAAGGTCTTGAACCAAGGTTGAAAACATAACCTGCAGTAGAATTTTGATCATCAAGCTCACTGGCCCAATCTGAATCAGTGAAACCAACCAATAAAGGAGTCCCCCATGAACTGTAATGTATCCCAAATTGAACTGTACCATGAACATAGAGAAGTATCCTTTTAGCCGCTTTCCAATGGATTTCATGGGGTGTTTGCATATATCGGGAAATAAGACCAACAACAAAGGAAACATCAGGACGGGTATAAGTCAAGTATAAGAGGATACCAACTAACTGATGATACAGGGTGGCGACGACTTCAGAAAAATTATAGGTGGCATAAATCTTGACTCCAGACTGGAAGGGAGAAGGGGTTGGTTTACAATCGTCCATGTCAAAGTGACGAAGAAGGTCACAATCATACTTAGATTGGGAAAGAAAAATCCGTTCATTGGTTTTCAAAACTTGGAGGCCAAGGAAATAGTGCAAAAAGCCTAAGTATGTCATTAAAAATTTCTTCTTAAGGATGGTTTTCACATGGTTTAAAATTTTTGAGTCACTACCAGTAAGGATAAGGTCATCAACATAAAGGAAAATGATTATGAGATGGCTTCCTACTTTCTTGGTATAGACATTAGGATCATAATGGCATATAGAGAATCCAGTGGCAATAAGAAAGCTATACATTTTGGCATACCAAGCTTGGGGAGCTTTCTTGAGACCATAAAGAGATTTATTGAGGCGACAAACAAGGCTAGAGTCATTCTAGACATAGCCAGGACGTTTTTCCATGTAGATTTCTTCTTGCAAATCTCCATGAAAAAAGGGGGATTTAACATCCATTTAATGGACCTCCCATTTATGTGAGGAAGAAAGGGCAAGAACAAGGCATATGGAATTCATTTTTGCTACAGGGGAAAAGGTTTCATTATAGTCAATTCCTTCAACTCGGGAAAATCCTTTGGAAACTAACCGAGCCTTGTGTCTTTCAACACTTCCATATGATGCATACTTAGTTTTGTAGACCCATTTGCATCTAAAAAGTTTTCTTCCTTTTACAAGAGGTAGAAGATCCCAAGTATCATTTGCCATTAAATAATGACACTCTTCATTCATTGTTGTATCCCAATCTAGATGACCCGAAGCTTCTGCAAATGTCTCTGGATCATGAGTTTATGAAACTTGAGCCAAAGCAGAAGAGGCTCACTGGAACTGTGAACGTGTCTGATGCTGACTTGAAGGATCACCAACAAGATCACCAACTGCTTCTCATGTTGAACGGACCCATCTAGGAAGCGGTGGAGCTGGTGCCGGTTCAGGTTCTAAGGACTCATCTGGAGGAGGGTGAGCAGGCAAAGGTGGATTTTCATCATCACTGTCATCATATGAAGAACAAACCAGATCATAATAAGGCACAAACGCCAAAGATGGCTCGCAGGCCGAAGAAGGCACAATCATCGAATTAGGCTCACATGCCAAGAGATTTTCATCAAATTTAACATCTCTTCTAATAATAATTTCATTACAATGTGATTGAAGAAGCCTGTAACCTTTGACATCTTTAGAATAACCAACAAATATACACTTCTCACTTTTAGGCTGCAATGCTTTCCTTTTCTCATCAAGAATGTGAGCCCATGCTATACTGCCAAATACACGGAAGTGACTTACATCTAATTTAGTTTTAGTCCAAGCTTCCTCCGGTGTTATATTTTTAAGAGCCTTTGTGGAAGTGTGATTTAGTATGTAATTTTCACAGTTGATGGATTCCACCCAATACTTTAGACTTAATCCCTTAGATTGGATCATACAATTAGCCATTTCTTTTAATGTGCAATTCTTTCTCTCATCAACACCATTTTGTTTTGGTGCATATGGAATAGTGTGTTGCATTTGGATTCCTTGTGTAGTGCAGTAGCTTGTAAAATTATTGTTTACATATTCGCCTCCATTATCTATTCTTAACCTTTGAATCTGATGTCCAGATTACTTTTCTACAAGGGCCTTGTAGGCCAAAAACTTCACTCTTGAGTTTTAAGAAGTAAACCCAAGTACTTCTGGAAAAGTCATCAATGAAAGTTAAAACATACTTACACCCAGAAAAAGAAGGAGAAGAATGTGGACCATACAAATAACTGTGAACAAGATACAAAGGACCCGAGGTGTGCCAAGAGGCACGTTTGTCAAAATTGTCTCGATGATGTTTGCCAAGAACACAATCGACACAAACACCATCTGTGCATGAAACAAGAGGAAGACCAGTCACCATCTGTTGATTACATAGTTGTTGCAATGAACAATAGTTTATATGACCAAACCGCTCATGCCAAAGTTTTCTCAAGTCATCGCTATGAGAAACAAAAACTGATGAAAAAGATGATGACCCAAAGTTTTCAAACTTGTACAATGTGGTAATATCATTAGAAATTCCAGTTGCAAGTACATGCTTAGGATCTTTTAGATCCTTGATTAGAACTTGGTGAGGTGAAAACTCGACAGTTTTACCTTCACCTGAATGAGTGATTTGATATATTGATAGAAGGTTAAAAACAATTCTTGGAACACATAATACATCATTGAAATGACCATTATCTACTTGAACTGTTCCAGATCCCACAACACTAAGAGATCTATCATCACCAACAAATATTTTCTTGGTGTTACATTCAT
>JZKD02S2403397.1:16971-28916 GCA_000966675.3 Picea glauca
TGGTGAACCCTGAGTGCCCCGTTGTGGGTGTAGCATGAAGCTCAGAAAGTACCATGGATTTGAGCTTGGATTGTTTACTTAAATACAAGTGGCCTTTGTATTGAAGCTCATCCTGAAGCCAGGAGTACCCTGGGGGAGCCGAAGCCTTGGTTTGCAATTGTTGGATCAGATGCAAACTTTTGGGATCTTGAAGTCATTTCTGGTGCACAACTTGGAGCCAATCGGGTACAATGAAGGAAAGATAAAAAAGGGATCCTTTGTCTTCATATTTTTGGGACAGTGCATCCGCCATGACATTGTCTTTTCCCTTCTTGTAAATGATCTCATAATCATATCCAAAGAGCTTAGTCACCCATTTTTGTTTCTCCTAGGAGGAAATGCATTGTTCCAGAAAGTACTTGAGGCTTTGATGGTCGGTCTTAATTTGGAAGCGTTGCCCCAAGAGATAAGGATGTCATAGCTCAACAGCATGCAAAATTGCCAACATTTCCTTTTCATAAATGGGTTTGTCTAGATTGCTTTCAGACAGTTTCTTGCTGGTGAAGGCCAAAGGTTGACCCTCTTGCATAAGGACAGCGTCGATTCCTTTCCCTGAGGCATCACATTCCAACACAAAGCTCTTTGTGAAATCAGGAAGGGCTAGAACCGAAGTGGTGCACATGGCCATATTCAAGGTTTGAAAAGATTGAGCACTTGCTAGAGTCCATGTGAAAGAGTTCTTTTTTAGGAGAGATGTGAAAGGTGTTGTAATCTTTCCGTAGTTCTTAACAAACTTGCAATAATACCCTGTTAGGACCAAAAATCCACGCAAGCTTTTGAGAGTCTTTGGGTGTGACTAGTCTTGCATAGCTTCAATCTTTTTCGGGTCCACCCTGACACCATCCTTTCCCAACAGATGACCCGAGTATTCTACTTCTGAGGCACCAAAAACACATTTAGACTGTTTCAGGAAAAGTTGGTGCTGAGAGAGTAGGCGAAGAACTTGATCCACATGAGTAAGATGGTCTATCCAGGTTTTTCTATAGATGAGGATAACATCAAAGAAATCTAAGACAAAATGACGGAGAAAAAGGTGGAAGACATGGTTCATGAGGCTTTAGAAGGTGGAGGGGGCGTTACACAAGCCAAAGGGCATGACCAAAAACTCATAGTGGCCCTCATGAGTGTAAAAGGCTATCTTGGGAATGTCTACCTCTTTCATACGTATCTGGTGATAGCGTGAGCAAAGATCAAGTTTGGCAAAGAATTGGGCGCCACTCAATTCATCAAGGAGGTCATCAATGACAGGAATGGGAAATTTGTCTTTGATGGTCAGTTTATTGAGAGCACAGAAGCCAGGACACATTCTCCAAGAACCTTCTTTCTTCAGTACCATGACGACTGGAGATGAGTAAGGGCTCGTACTAGGATGGATGATTCCTGCAGTAAGGAGTTCCTGGACCATTTTCTCAATTTCATTTTTTTGTGCAAAGGGGTGGTGATATGGACGGATATGGGGGAGAAGGCTTCCTGGGACAAGGGGAATGGAATGATCATGAACATCGCAAAAAGGAGGGAGTCCTTGGGGAGTGGAAAATACTATTTGATGTTTAGAAAGGAGGGCTTGGAGGTCTTGGTGCACTAGGGGTGTCTTTGTGGCTTGTATGGCATGGAGTTGGGCAATGACACCAAACTGACCTTTTTTGAGAAGCTTTTCCATGCGATGGGAACTGGTGACCTCAGGTGAACCAACAACGATGCCTTGGAATTTATATTGGTGGATTTCTTGGTCGAATTGCATGGTTAAGTTCTTAAAATCCATGAGAATGGGACCTAAAGTCCTTAGCCAGTCTGCACCCAACACAATGTCCATGTCAATAGTAAACATATGGGATTTTAGGTGGTAGTCACCAATTTGGAGACGCACATTTTCATAGCACCTGCCACATTTCATAGAACCACCATTGGCAATCATGATTTGGAAATTTTTGATAGCATGGATGTAGCAATGGGTTTCTTGGGCAATGCGGCGATGAATAAAATTGTGGGTTTTGCCACTATCAACCAGAATGATGACCTTTTGGTGCTTGATGTAACTGATTAACTTGAGGGTTTGGGGGGCAGAGAAGCCGTTGAGAGCATTGAGGGAAATGATCGATTCCACTTCGGGAGGGTCGAAGGGAGGGTTTATGTCAGTGATTTCTGGTGACTCTGGCACAAGGGGAGTTTCAACATCCTCTTCCAGAATATCCTCAGAGATGGCCATAAAAATCTTTTGTTCCTTACATTTGTGGCCCAGGAAATATTTTTCATCACAATTATAACAGAGGCCTTTGAGTTGGCATTCATCCATTTCAGGCCTGGTCAATTTTTGGATTTTTAATGGGGCAGAGGGAGTAGTGGGGTTTACTTGTTTAGGGCGAGGGATAAAGGAAGGCTTACGGTATTGAGAGGAAACAATTTGTTGTTCTTCTTTAGCTTTTTTAGTATCCTCCACCCAACTCGGAGGTCGAGCCATGAGGACATGGGCTTGAATCTCCTCCTTGAGGCCACTAATAAAACACTCTCGAAAGAAAGCATTAGTCATGCCCTCTGTTCAAAAAGCCAGGCACTCAAATGCAACTATGAAGTCTTCAACTGTTCTCGATTTTTTCAATTTTTTCAAACGGCCCAAATGGTTGGTGTCAATGTCAAAGCGTTCATAAAGCGCAGTCACAAATTGGGTCCAAGTAATATACCCTTGACGAGAATTTTTTCTCCATTGCCACCATTGCCAGCGTTCTTAATCTAGATGGAGAACACCATACCGGAGTTTGGCCAAGTCCTCTGTAATGTTGTAGAGAGAGAAATAATGGTCCATTTGGGTGACCCAACTAGTGGGGTCTGAGCCATCAAACTTGGTTACATCCACCCATGGAAGGCGTATGTCCCGTTGAAAGTGATGGGGCTGAAAGGTATGGGAATGGGAAGAAGTTTCACCTTCAGTCTTTGTATGTGTGTTAGGAAAAGGGTCATCGGTAGGGATCTTTAGTTTGGTGCAGAGTGATGCAAATATAGATTCAAGCTGGGTGGTCAATTCTTGTTTGACTTCCTCCATTGCGGACTGCACGGATGCATTTATGGTGGTATTGATGGATGTATCTCGGGAGGCAATAGTAGCACTGATTTGTTGCACTTCTTTTTGGGTCTCAAGGAAACTAGATTGCAAGGTGTTGAAGCAAGACTCCAGTTCTTGGCTATAGGTATGGGCCATGAGGATGGGTGAACTAAAAAGGGAGTGGGCAGGGTCAGAAAATTTTGTAGAAAAATGATATGGATGAATGTGATAAGGGAGAAGAGATGAATCTAATGGAATAGGTCTCAAATAATGGTGAAAAAATTTCCAGACTTTTTTTTTTTTTTCTTTATAGCTGCGGGGTTATACTTCAGTTTGAAGAATGTTGCAGTGCTGAAATCCCCAAATTCTTAACCAGAAAGAAATGTGTATTTACTTGGCAACCCAAACACAGTTGCGCGGCAATAGATCTGGCCAGTTTAATTTGTTTATGTTTATGTTCCCCAAGGGTTAGGTATTCAAGGGTTTTACAGACAAGGGCTTTCCCTATGCTATAGCTCTTTGATATACATGCGAGGTCCAATAGTAGTACTCAGCCCAATATCTCAGGGCACTAACTAAGGAGGATAGACCGTACCCTTAGCCGTACTACCTGAATACCCAGGTACTAGAGAGTATCTTCCTGAGTGTTGTTCTCGATGACACTATAGAATTCCGGTGGCTGATAGGTTTATCTAAAGAGGGCTTTAGGAAATCTAGGCCGATCCATACATACGTGTTGTTTGATGCGCTACCACTCGAAGGGGTACCAACAAGGGTTACAAGGGTGGCCAACAGATGTGCGCTTAAGAACCACTTGTATTTCTTGCATGTATGAATCCCTCAAGCATGAGTTTATGTGTGTAATGACAAATCTCTGTGGATTAAAGACGCCAGAATACGTCTCTACCTTGGAAAAAAATTCCCACAATTTCTACCAAGGAAAGTGCTCTGATACCACTTGTAAGATACCAGATATAACAAATATGAAGAACAGAAATAAAATGCTAGAAATGGCAGAATAACAGTAATATAACTAGCATAATCTCAACAATAACACAGAAATAATATGAGAACAACAACTGAAATAACACTTTGATTCAGAAAGCAATGTTCACAGGCCTCTTCGAGGGGGCAACCTCCAGTCAAGCAATGCTCTATTACAATAATCTCCAAGATAGGGTTTTCATACCCTCGAACCTTATTTATACTAAATATGTCTATTAATAGAAGCATCTAGAGGAAGATCCTTCTAGAAGCGGAAGCTTCTATTAGGTCTTCTTACATCTGCCTTATTCTATTTTATTGAAAGGCCTTATTAATATTGACCTTTATTACATCTGAATACATTGATCTACCTATGTGCGGGTTAGGACCTTAACATGTTCTTTACTTCACAATCTATCGAATATGGACACTTCAGCGAGGTAAATTCTAGTGCTTCGATTATTCGACATTTAATACATCCTCCTAAATCCTCAAATATCCTGGAGTCTTGGAGTTCCGGAGTTCTAAAGTTTTAGAATTCCTTGTCACATACTCTAGATTTTTTCCTTTTGGATGGTTTCAAAAATCTAACTTTACATCTCCCATAGAAATAATTCACCGAAGTACTTACATTTTCCGCCCACTAGTTGATCGAATGATTGAGAAAAGATCCCAGCGGATCCTCGATCTATGGTCCACATAGCTCCCGATTTCCTCCCCTTGATCTGATGGTTAATAGTACCTTTTACTTTATCCTTCCACTATACCCTATATAATGGTTGAGATAGATCCCAAAGGATCCTAGATCAATAGCTTGAGTTGGTTCAGGATTTTGGCTAGTTCAGGATTTCGACATTCGGAGATTCTGGTCGTTTAACACCTTCTTACTCTCGGAGTGGGTCAACATGAATTTGACCGTAGCATATATCCAACCATCAAGAAGGATTCCAAAGATCCTTAGATCTATGGCTTGTCTCACTTCATGACTGAAAAGATGGTCAATCTTTAACGATAAAGTTGATCCCATGACAACGGATAGGAACCACCAGTTGTCTATCAAACTCTCTGGTAACCGTGTCAAGAGCTTACCTTTGACAACATTGGACTATTGTGAAGTTCTAACATCCTATAGCTCTGAACCTCTGAAGTCCCGAATCTCAAAGGGATTAGCTCCCTTTGAGAATAGTGAAGGGTTCCAAGACCCTGGTCATATGGAACTTTGACAAACCCCCAAAGGGTTACACTCTTAAATCTTATTCGAGATTTGGTAATTCTGTGGACTTGAGCTTGAGGTCACTTGGACAAGAAAAAATGGTTTGGCTCCATTTCACAACCCCCGATTTAATCCTGTTTGTTGATCCCATCAACCTTTCAAATGGTCAAATCCTTAGGAATTTTTAAATTTATCATGATGAATCTCAGCCATCAATCACGAGATCAAACACAATCTTAGTCATTGATTCTCCAAACTTCCTGCAACTTTGCAGGAGGCCATTAAAACTTGAATTTTGACCATTCCAGGTTGAATTTCGATCTGCAACTTCACCGCTCTAATCCATTAACCCTCTCAAAACATATGAAGTCATTAAAACTCAGATTTCACTCACTCAATTGGGGATTTCTCTCTAAACTATCCATTTCCCCCACCCAAAATCGGTCATAGACAAAATATGCAACAATAAATTTCACAAATTTGCAGCCATATTGGCCCATACAAGCCCATTGCTTGAACCAAAAGATATGATACCATAATGTAACAACCCCCAACCCATCTAAAGGACGATTACAGTGCGTAATACTCTTAAAAACAAAATTTCTGCTAACTAATTAATTATTTTACTGTTAACCAATTTTCTAGAGCTTTCAGCTACGAATTAAAAAAGATTTAGATATTGTCTTTAACCAAAAAATAGAAGCATTTACAACATGCTATTAATCAACATGAAATGCAGCTAAACAACTCATTACAACAACATATACTCACTTCCAAATACACAGAGTTCATGAATGTAACATCCCCACTATAATCCCCATTTTAATTAATTCTTATGGAGATATAATATGCGGCTACAACCAAGCGATGTAATATGTGAATTGTATTACATTGTTTTATTAATAAATCATGTTTTCTAGCTACTAAGGGGACATGGACAAGAGACATGGGGGATGAATTAATCCACAAGAGAGGGGAGTGTCTAGGATAATGTCCAAGAGGGGTCCAAGAGGGAAATACCCATGTATATTAACTTAACCCATTTTTCCTAAATTTGCTATTTGTATATGAACCTTACCATTTATGATTGAGTGTTCCCAAAGCCAATCATTGAATATATGTAAGAGTGTAGGTGTGAGTGGTCACATCCCAAAGTTATTGGGCACATGGGGGTTGAGTACAATTAGCTTAGAGAAGAGTGTGAGTCAAGAAAGGAAAGCCAAAGAGAGGAAATTTGTATGGGTTGGAAGGGGGGAGTTTCAGTTGGTCAAGTGTGTGCATGGGGAGGGTAGAGAAAGCAGTAAAAGAGCTTGAAGTTGATGCAACCATGGAGGGAAAATTCTAGAGCAAGCTAGAGCGTAATTTGAGTGAATTGGAGCTGGAAACCTGAAGAGCCAGGTTTTCAGGACTGAATAGTGAAATCCTGGGTGAGTTTCACTAAAGCAACAAGTGTTTGTTGTTGGTTTGATAATATTTTTCCTAGCAATAGTTCCCTTGAGTTCCCAACTAAGACATTCCTAGCTACCTATGCCATAGAGACCCTGATAAACGAATGGGATGGCTGAGGGACTGAGATCAGTGAAGGGGTACATTCCTTGGGTTGGACAGGTCTAGAGGAAGAGAGTTGGTGGAAAATCAGGGTATCTATAGGAAAATATCAGTTGGGTTGAGAGTTTTATGAGCTGTGAGTGGACTGTGAGAGACAACCCTCTTTTGTGGATTGCTAGCCTCATCTCAGGGGTGACTAGCTATTGAGATTTGGAGCAGTCAGTATATGGTTGGGTGGAATGTCCATCACAAGCATCTAGTTGCACAACTATCATGAAAAGATAAGTGTTTTATCTTGTTGTTGTGTTAAATTTTGTATTTAATTGTTGTGCATGAACTCTGTGTATTTGGAATTGATTTATATGTTATCGTAATGATGTTTAGATGCATTTCATGTTGATTAATAGAATGTTGTAAATGCTTCTATTTTGTGGTTAAAGACAATAGCTAAATTTGTTTTAATTCATAATTGAAAGCTATAGGAAATTGGCTAACAGTAAAATAGTTAATTAGTTAGCAGAAATTTTATTTTTAAGAGTATTCTACACCGTAATTTCCTTCATATGGGTTGGGGGATGTTACATGTTCTCTTTTCATATGACATGTGGCTCCATTATCTAACAACCATGCACTAGATGATATGGTTCCCCTTTTCTCCTTTCCTTCAAACTTGTCATACACACTTGAATCAAATTCCTTCTCCATCCACCCAATGAGATCTTACTCACTCATTCTTTGTTTGTCTTTTGTCCACTAAGAAATAGATAAGTGACCTTCAACTAAGCACCTGTGTTGCTATTGTACGATCCTATACCTACAACTCCTGTGTTTCTCACGATGCCATTCTATCTACTCTTGTGGCTTCTCTTCTCCTTTGGACTAATTAAATATCTAGGCGAAATTCCTTCTTCACCCCTTCCTAATATATCCTTAAGTAAAATTACTTCTTTTTTCTATCTATGGGTGGATTCATCCTATGATCTCTGAACTAAAGTCCTTCTTTACCCATCTAAGATCTCGTTGAATCACTGTCCTTCGTGGCCAAGCACTTGAGAAAAAAGATTGTCTTTTCTCATAAGTAGATGACACAAGCACATGAGCAAAAGTTCTTATTTTCTGTTATGTGCTCTCATGTGGCTCAGATATCTAGATAGAAGTATTTCTCCACTTATATGAGATCTCCTTGTTGACTTCCCAGCCTCCTGCCATTGCTCAACAAGCCACTTAAACAAAATTACTTCTAAAGTTTACTATGTATTGTACCTGTACAACCTTGTATGTGATTCTCAACACTATGACCCGCATGTGTACGCAATTTATCCCATTGTGACTTGCGTACACCTACAAAAACACTAGTTCTCCCTTAGTATTGTTGTTTCCCAAAAATCAGTCCTTTGATTTGTGCCTCCTAGTTTATAGATATGCTAAGATATCCTTTGTATCTATGCTTAGTCCTTCAAGCACCCACCTCAGCACTCCTGATCCTATAGAATTTCTCCTGTAACCCTAGATCTGAACTCAATCTCTCCTGTGGTCACTCAAATCTCATAGATGTGTTGATCCAATGTGCACTTGGTTTCGTCCTTGAGCAACCTTGCTATGACACCATGGTGATTTTCTGTAACAACCCTTGGTATCCTCTAATACCATGTTTATATTATATCTCTCTACTCAACACCCAATAATTAACTCAAAATAAAATCTCTTTATCTACTAAAAGCATTGTTGAGTAATCATCTAAACATGCAACGGAAGAATAAAATATGAAACTAAAACAATCACACATGAACACCAATATTTTCGAGTAAATTGACCATGAAAAAAAACCCATAGGGAAAAATAGTACTTAGATTCTTTTATTAAGGTCAAATGAGGGCTCCCGTAATAGGGAAAATGGCCCTCTGAGAGAAATACAACTACAAACAAACCTGGGCAAGTCTTCTCTATCATACGGCCCCTGAACAACACAATGTGTATGTGATTCTCCTTTTGTTGAACCACGTACATACACGTATGTCTCCACTATGAATCACATATAATTATGGAAATACAAACACTTATGTATGACACTATGCTTTCCTCTAGCTTCAATCCTCTAAAATCCATCTTCGATTGCCTCTGCTCTCTCTTCTCCTTGACTTGTATGATCTATAGATGAAATTCCTTCTACACCTATCCAATATCTTGAATCATGGTTCTTTGTGATCCAACCCTCTCTGTATCAACACTTGGATGAAATCTCTTCACCCAACCTGTGAGATCTCCTCACTCTTGTGTAAGAAAAAATCCTTCTTTGCTTCTACACTCCTCTCACTAGAAAAGGTCATTTTCTATCCTCAACCTTGGCATCTCACCAAAATTCCCGACCTTCATCTCTCACCAAAGTCTCTCGCTTTGATCTCTCATCAAAAGTGACTTCCTCCGAAAGTGACTTCTCCTTTACCCCAGCCTCGCTTTTATAATTACGAGTTATAATATATTTATAATCTCCAAAGTGATCTACGGTTGAAAATACTTCTCACCTCACATAAGACTCAGATTACATGTTGCATGATAAGCAAGTTCCTTAAATAACTCAATTCACTAATTACACAATTAATTGATTAATAAAAACAATTTACTTTAATAATTCCTTTAATTAAAGTAAACTCGCACTAGGATTTCGACAACTTCCACATGCTAGACACATGCTAATGTGGAAGTACTTGTCTGATGCTACCACTAACATCAACAATCCTAAAAGTGCATATTGTTTGTGTGTGTGTGTGTACCCATTGGAAGGATTTAGTATAGGCCTTTCTATTGATTGGAGAACATTTGGCATGGAAAGTTGGTGATGGTGAAAAAGCGAGGTTAGGAGCTAATTCTATTCTAGCTATGGTGAAAGAGTAAGATTGATAGAATATTTCATTGTTGTTCTTCAAGAAAGAGGATTGTGTAACTTCAATCAAGTGGGAACCCTTTAGCTACAAACATTTGGTATCAAGGATGGAGGTTAGCGCATACTTTGGGTCTAGTTTATGATCAGATGGTTTTATGGAACACTGGTTGATGATCAGATGGTTTTATGGAACACGTATTTGGAGAGTCTAAAGAAAGGATGTATTCGATTGAAGGAGGATATGGGCACTCTTGCATGTACATAAAATAAGAATGGAGGAGAATACACCACTTGTCTTGGTTACAAAGCTATGTTTTCTTATTCATATATTCAAGAGTGAATTTAGTGGTGGAGTCAAATATAGAAATTAAAAGATACAAAAAAANGATGAGTTCTATATTTTGTGGTCATCCTTAAACCACCAGATTGGTTTGTGGTCTCCCATAAACAACCATCACCATTTAGTAGAAGACATCAACTTTTGCAACCCATTTGGTTTGTGGTCATCCAAAAACCACCATATTCAGAGAGAACATTCATCAATCAATAGTTGCACACTTCCATATTTCAATTGTCACTTTTAGATATCATCTCTCACCTTGGACTCATATACACCCCTTTGGATTAAGGGGTGGGATGTTGGAAACCTAATTTGCATCATAGTCTAGGGTTCATTAATAAGGGTTTAAGTCACACTACTAAGTTCTATAAACACACATAGATATGTATGTGTAGTTGTAAGTTTCTCTTACATTCAATTGTAACGAGCATATTACTTATGGCAAGGTGGATATAGATTAAAGGGGGTTAAATATGTTGATTAAGGTTGGTTGCCATTGATGTCAACCCTTGAAGAAAGCCCCACAACACAAAGGTTTGGGTAATGGACCCAAGATTGTTTGATGTAAAGATGACTCATTATTGTCTTGTCATGGTTGATAAGAAGTAAATATGGATGAACTCCAAAGTGGTCCCCTTATGGTGAAATCCCTCACGGGAAGACGCTTTGCGGATCAAGAGAACCCATGCTTAATTGTGGAATAATGAGATGAAGGACAATGAATTTGTCAGGTAAAATATCCTAGATGGATAGTGCTTGTCATTCCATTTTCGATGGTAGGTGGAACGTCACATAACTCCTCACGGTTAGAGAGTTATAGCCATGAGAAGTTGGAGACCCCAAGTTTGGGTAATGGACCCAAGTTTGTTTGATGGATAACGATATGCGTTATGATATATTTTCAGATAATACTATTTTATATGGATAGTACATGTCATTACATTTCTAGTGGTATGTGGAACATCACATAACTCCTCACGGTTTGAGAGTTATGGCCTTACTAAGTTGGAGGACCCTCATATGTCATCTAGAAGCCCAAAAAGGTCAAAGTAGTCAAAGTGGTTTAAGAGATTTTAAAAGGTAAATAATAAAGTGAAGGAATGAGTGTATTATAATTCAAAGTGAATACAAACTGAATTATTTCAATAATAAATTTAATGGAGAAATTAGAAGTGGGTTAACCCTAAAATGAGGAAAGTGGGGCAAGTGACCTAGAAGATGTTTTTAAGAAAGATAATTGGAGAGTATAAATAAGAAGCAAGGCTCTCTCATTTTAATCACACTTGAGCATATTGAATATATATATATGTTTCTAAGGTAACCAAGGATATATAAGCCGAAATTCTTAGGGAAGGTAAAGAAACGAAGGCCGAAATGCAAGGAAGGATAAATTCTTTTGATGGTGTTTTCTAAGGTATGTTATTTATAGGTCATCTCACCATTTTGGGTATAAATTTTTTTCTATAATGATTCAGACTGTGAAATTTCTATTCCATTGAGAAGACATATCCAAGTATCCATGGTAAAAATTTCATCTTGTGGGTCATTGTATTTTTGGAGTTACACTCCATGGAAAATAGGGTTTGTGGCTAGTCCTGAAACTAGTCAAAAATAGGTGTTTCGGGTAAAAACATCATAACTTCTTCATAACAGATCCCAATTCAGTGAAAAAAAATGTGTTGGTTAGGGTATAGTCTGTAGTATTATTTGTAACATTTCACGATCAATTCAACAAATATTCTGTGCGGGGAATGCTCTACAATATCTCTCTCTAGAATAAGCCATAATTCAGCAAGGTATGCATTTTTGCTATAACTCCTTTTCTGAGAGGTTCCAAGTAGTGACACCTGGAGTAATTGCGTAAAACACACTGAAGAACATTTTATATCAATTTCATATCTTT
>JZKD02S2403408.1:0-10932 GCA_000966675.3 Picea glauca
ATTTGGACATTTGAAAAAAAAAATTACAAGTTAAATGAGTACATCAATAAAAAATAACATACTAACCTTGCAAGTTCAAAATCTGAGCTATGTAGATCAAGAATTGGATTTGTTCAATCGGAGGGTGATAGAAAAAATAAATAGCTCAAACAAAAGCCAAGAACAATGTTACAACTATAGAAATTATGTCGCAAAGTCTCTTAAAGTCATGTATATATAGATAAAATAGTCAACTAGCCGTTATCATCGACCAATGAGATAGGTAAAATTTTCGTCGCTACTGCCATGAAATATCGTCGCTATAGTGACGAAAATATTGACTAGGTTAAATTAATATTTTCATCGATATTGCGATGAACGTGCGTGGAATTATCCATGAAAATCCCGCCCTCTTTAAAAAAATGATGAAACTAGTGGAAGTGTGGAAAATTTTCATGGAATAATCCGCTCATATGTAGTAGTGACGAAAAATAGTTTTAAGATTACCGAGAATGATTAAGATGCAGAGGTGATAAAACAAGTAGAGACCCAAGCAAGGCAAATATAAAGGTGTGGAGAAAATAAGGGGTAAACTACTGGGCAACCACATCCTTCGCTCATCATCCATGCACATAAAATTAGGGCATTATAATCTATAGGTCGTTGTGCACCAAAGTGACGACCATTGATTCATCTCCTTGCCAACTACTTAGGCGTGGACTGACGAACTAGGGATGAGGATGAAAGGCTCAACTCTTCACAGCAATCAACAAACCAAAGGACATGCAAAACATGTAGGGATCAAAAGGAAAGGGAATCAATCAACAACGAGCTTAAAGCTATGGGGAAATTAAGTTATCAGTTAAAATGCTAAGTCAACATTTCCTTACCCAATTAAAAATACAAAATTGAAAGCGTGAGTTATAATAAGATTCTACCATGCAGTATCAAGTAAGGATATTGTATCCCAAGTCATCCGCTCTGAGTCGTTATCCCACGTGATCTGTGCATATCCCTCTTGCCGACTGATGAGACTTCACTGATACCTCCCAGCCAACGTTATGGGTACTCTTCTTTCTCCTTAGCCCCCCGAGCCACAAAGGGGCCACACACACTAAAATAGAGAGAAACTAGCTCCCATCTCGCCTTGCAAGGCTAAGCTACCACTCCTCATCGAGCTGGGTATCTCAACTCCCTTAAGCTACGTAAGTCAAGTCTAAAATTTTACAACGTAACATTACACATAACATAAGAGATCCATCATCATCATCCTCCCTCCTTTATATAGATTTTATAAGTCATTTACTTTCCCAAATTCCTATTTAATTTATTGTTCAATAATTTAATTCATAAAAAATCCTCCACCTACATGTGTCACCCATCCCCTTCATTGCACCATAAATTAATTTCATTAATTAATTAATTACTCCTATTTCTCTCACCCACCTAAAAGAGTTCCTAGAATCACTCCTAGGTGTCCGCATATTCCCTTGCACATTTTAATGACTTACCCCCTTACTAATTCACTAGCTGAGTTTAATTTAGAAATTTCTTAAATGCTAGATACCTTACTAAGTTAGTCTTCTTGATTTTTCCTTGTGTTCCCCTTTCTTTTTATGTTTCCCTCTTTTTCCTAGTTTCCTAATTCTTTTAGATTTCCCTCTTTCCTTTTTTATTTAAAACTCAAATTGGCAGGTGTAGAAAATTAACTTTTTCCCCTTTTCCTTTTTAATTAATAAATTTTCAATTAGCATATGTGATAAAACAATTATTTCCCCTTTTTCCCCCTTTTAAATTTTATCCCTCAATTTTTTTTTTAAAATTAATTGAATTACTTACCCCCTTCTCGTCACATGATTAATGATGATTATCATTATTATTTATTAATTTTTATTTTTATTTTTATATAAATAGATATTTTTTTTATCACAAGTATCACTTAGACCTAGACTTTATTTTCCTGGTCTGGGCGACATTTTATTAGGGAAATTGCTTTAAATCTTTGTCATCACATTATTCATTCTAAGGACATATAGGTTCGTTCATTTATTAATTAGCAATGGGACGTTCCCTTAAAGATGCACTAGGTGCTCCAAGGGTGCCACTCACCCCATTATGTTTCCCTTGCACAACATGCCCTTCAGGATGCACTACGTGCTCCAAGGGTGCCACTTTCCTGTTGACTAACTTGGTAGACATCAAAATCCTTGGATTCAATACTCCGCCAGGTGATATTGTGGGAGACTAAGGGCCTCTAAGGAATAAGGCCCTTGCCTTATTGTGCACCCCTTAGAATCATCGTGAGCGAATGTCACAGTCGTCCCTCACGACATCGTGGGTCTTATTGAACTAGGTAATCGTTAACCTATAGTTCGAGCCATGGCGGGAGTGATAGTAGGCTGTGGTAGGGCTGTTGTCCACACCTCTCCCTGAACGTCTCTATTAATCATGTGTGACCCCTCTACTCCACATGTGAGTCTAGTCGGCAAGCTATCATCAGCCTGCACCATCAACGAATCATGTTAGAATAATATCCATAATCATATCATCTAATCAGATGCACAAATGTCATATATACAACAATCAAACCCTAATAGTCCACTCCCCGACTTGGTCTAGAGTTCAAGGGGATTCATGGATGCCTCTGCATCCTCGAGGTTCAAAATCTTGCACACTCAGGAAAACCAAGTCAATAGAACATGTCTATGTCAATACATCAAAATAACATGTCATAAATTCATAACGCCTCATAATCATAATCAAATGCCAAAAAGTAGAATAATCTAGATCACTTGCAAGAAAGTGTCCTCAAAGAATAAGTTCACTTAGTGCACGTAAGAGCGAGATGTTACATACACCCACTCTTGGTCTAAACTTCGTCCCAAAGTTTCACAATATATAAGTGTCGAAATAATGTGTATCACAGTATCATAATTCTATCTATCAAACAAAAATGGAAATTGTTGGCGCCTATCATATGCATCCTCCTAGGTTGTCGAGTGTGGACTATAGTTGTCCCACTAGACCTTGACCTGATCTACTGTTCGATGTCGTAGATGTCGAACATGGTGATCCAAGATGTGGATCTACTCAACTTTGAGTACCCCCTCATCTGATACCTGCAAGTAACTCATGTCAATAACATGTGTAGGATCACTAATATCATGTCTCAAAATAGATACGTGAAAAACATCATGCATACACCTCAAAGAATCAGGCAAGTCTAGTCGATAGGCCACGAGCCCCTTTCTTTCCATAATCTCGAATGGTCCCATGAACCTAAAAGAGATTTAATATCCCTTTCCAAACTTGATCTAAATCTTATGTGGTTTTACCCACAAGAAGACTCGATTGCCAACTTCGTAACTATGGTTGACATGGTGCGCATCAACATAACTCTTCTGTCGATCCTGCACTTTTTTAATCCTTTTTCTTATTGTTTGCATTTTCTCTTCCATTTCTTGGATCACTTCTGGTCCCACTAGGACCCTATTCTCAAGTCGATCCCAACTCAAAGGCGTCCGACACGGTCGTCCGTAAAGAAACTCGAAAGGTGCCATCTTAATGGTGCTTTGGTAGCTGTTGTTATAAGAGAATTCCACCAGTGGAAAGAATTCTTCCCAACGATTTTGTTGGTCCATCACGTACATGCGCAACATGTCCTCCAAGGTATGGTTCATTCGTTCAGTTTTCTCGTTAGTCTCCAGGTGATACGTAGTACTAAAGTTGAGTTGGGTTCCCAAGGCCTCTTGGAAACTAGTCCAAAATCGTCCAGTAAACAATGATCCTCGATCGGATATAATCCTCTTAGGCATGCCATGAAACCTCACAATATCACTATTGAAAACTCTAGCTATGTTAGGTGCCTAATACATCGTATGCACAAGAATAAAATGAGCACTCTTCGTCAGAGTGTCGACTACCACACAAATTGAGTCATGTCTCCTTGCCGTCAGTAGCAATACAACAATGAAATCCATCGAAATGACCTCCCATTTTGATTCTTGGATAGCGTGTGGTTGTTGTAATCCTTCTGGATGTCTATGTTAATCCTTTACCTGCTAACATTCTAGACATCGAGCCACATAGTTAACTATGTATGCCTTCATTCCCTTCTAGAAGAATAAGGGTTTAAGTTCTTCCCTCATCTTCGTGACTCCTGGGTGGGCCATGTACACTTCTCTATGAGCCTTGTTTAGGATCAAACTCCTCAACTCATTGTTCGGTGGTACGTAAATACAATTTTTAAATGTCAATAATTCATCATCTTCAAACATAAATCCTTAAAATCTTGGTACCATCATTGTGTTTTGTCCAATAAAATCCTTGACCTCTTTGTACCAGTCATCGTCAGACTGTAAAGTTAGAATATTTTCACATATGTTCATCTGAAGGGGAAACACCAAAAATATTCATGGTATCTGACTCAATGCATCTACCACTCAGTTCATTGTCGCTTTTATGTAAGTAATCTCAAAGTGGTGCTCACTAAGCAATTTTGACAAACATCGTTGTCGCTCGTTCAGGTCGCTTTGCGTAAATATGTGTTGTAGTCCATAGTGGTTCATCTTTAGTTCAAATTTGTGTCCAACAAGGTAGTGTCTCAAAACCTTCAAGGAATATACAATAGCTAACAACTCCAAATCGTGCGTTGCATATTTCTCCTCATGCCTTCTCAGTTTCCTCGAGATGTAAGCGATCACTCGACCGTCTTACATCAAGAATCTACCTAAGCCTTCCTTGGATGTGTCGGTGCATACCAAGAAGTCCGCATCCATGTTAGGGACCTTTAGTATTGGTGTCATTTTCAACAACTCTTTGAGCCTCCGAAAATCTTCCTCTCATTTGTCGGTCCAAACAAACTTCGTGTTCTTCTTCTGCAACTCATTGATTAGATTTTCTAGCTTAGAAAATCCCTCTATGAACCATCGATAATATCCTGGTAAACCCATGAAGCTGCACACTTCCGGGACATTCGTCAGCGCAAACCAATCCATAATAGCCTCGACCTTTGCTGGATCTAGGGAAATACCTTCATCGGAGATGACGTGCCCTAAGTAGTGAATCTTTGATTTATAAAACGAGCATTTGGACAACTTCCCGTACGATTTATGCTCTCACAGACACTGTAGTACCAAGTGAAAGTGCTTGTCATTATCCTCCATCGTCTGAGAGTAAATCAAAATATCATCAATGAATACTTGGATGAACTTGTCCAAGTACTTGCGGAACACCTCATTCATCAAAATCATAAACACCCCTAGGGCGTTTGTAATGGTAAAACAGTAAACTGGTAATTCCCAAACCTCATCTTAAAGGTGGTCTTAGGGATGTCATCCTCCTTGATCTGTAACTAGTGATATCTTGATCGCAAATCAATCTTTGAGAACACTATCGCACCCTTCATCTGATCGAACAGATCATGAATCATCGATAACAGATACTAATTCTTGACTGCTTCCTTATTCAATTGACAGTAGTCAATGCAGAGCCTCCATGACCCATCCTTCTTTTGTATGAAAATAACAGGCACACCCCACGGTGACACACTTAGACATATAAGTCTCAGGTCCAACAAATCCTTCAGTTGAATTCTCAACTCTTGTAACTCTGAGGTCAACATTCGATAAGGCGTTCTTGTTATCGATTCAGTCCCCCGTTTTAGGTCTATGGTAAAATCCAATTCCCTCTCCGATGAAATCCCAGGTAACTCCCCCGAAAAGATGTCTGCTAACTCTCTCACCATCGAAAGGTGTTATAGACCTTACACTACTCCCTTCTCATTTAACACAAGGATCGCATAAAGCTTATATCTCTTATGAATTCTCTTCCGTAACTACAAGGAAGAGATAAACCTCAGGGAAACTCCCTACTTCCAACCTACAATCACGTGTCTCTGTCCCTCATCATCGACCAAGATCAACCATTTCATCATACAGTTGAGTATCACCTCATGTGATTCCAACCAGTCCATATTGATCACGACGTTATAAGATCCTAAGATCGTGACGTAGAGGTCAAACCTAGTGACAAACTCTCCCAAGTTAAGGGTACATCCCGTAACCTTTCCTCCAACCTTTTTTTTTCCTCCTGAAGCCATCTCTACAAAGCTAAACTCATATTGTTCAACTACCTTTACCTTAATCCTTTTTAGCGCTACACCAGAAATGAAACTCTCGGTAGCACCAGGATATATCAAAATACTAAGGGTGTGGTCAACGACGGTACCTGACGTCCCGAGAACAGTTGACTGGTGCTCTGCCTGGCGGTTATTCACTGTTGCATGAATCTAATGGGCCTTTCCCAAATCTTCGACGGTAGTGGGTTCAACTGATCTAGACGCTCTAGTACTCTCCACTGGGCAGTCGCGCTGGTAGTGTGGCTCCCCACACGTCCAACACCCGTTCTTCGGTCTAGTACTCCTAGTACCCAAAGTAGAAGATGACGACCCACCAGCCTGGAATCTTGGTTTGTTCTGTTGAATAGGCCTAAATTGTTGTTGTTGTGGTCGATGCTATTGTTGATGTTGTGGTTCCCGATAAGGTGTCCGCTACTGAGGTGTCGGTCGCCAAGGTGTAGTGAAAGTGGACCCTCTCTGGAAGCCATGATATCTAGGCATATGTTTGGCTAGTGTATGATGTTGTTGTGCACCAAATGACACCTTCCCTTCCAGTCTCACTGGAGTCCTACTCTGACCCCCGCTAACAAGCTCCTCCTCTGCTATCAACGCCTTCTGGATGACATCATGAAAGTTTTGAGGCATCAAAATCCTAACCTTTGCACATATGTTTCCATTAAGGCTGAACATGAGCCTGTTGAACTTAAGGTTCTCAGTATTAAGATGTGGAGCATAGCGAAGTAGTTCCATAAAACAATCCTCATATTCGGGCACCCTACGACCACCCTGTTGTAAGGCTTTGAACTTGTTGAGATGATCCTCAATGAATTTCTCTCATAGGTACCTCTCTCGAAATTGTTCCTCGAACAATTCCCATGAAACATCTTCGAAAACCATGTTCAGTTGTGGCAGGAGCATCTGCCACCATAGAAAAGTGTTCCCCTTCAGTTGAAAGACCGCCATACAGACCTTCTTGTTGGAGGTATAGTCGCGAAGTGAAAAGACCATCACCATATTCTCCAACCATTCCTTGGTGGTTGCGTCATACGGGGCACCAAATAAAACGGTAAATTTGTCCTTCTCAAGTTCACGGTGAATTCTAACAGTACCAACCCGAGCATGCGGGGGACCCTTAGGGAGTGTCGGCACCCTGGCCTCATCTCTATCCAAATGGATGATCAGTGCCTCAAACATGTGCTGAAAAGATCTCAACAACCCAACCACATCACCCACCACTATCTTCTCATGCCTAACAATGTGTTCATCTCCCTGGGGGTTAGGCCCCTGAGGTGTGGATGTTGTTGGAGGCATCGCGCCTCCTCTCATAGCACCTTGTCATCTACCTCCATGGCATCCTCTAACCATGATTACCTGCAGGAATAAAAGTCAACTTAATTAGAAACATTATAATCAAATATCATATCAATGAAATCCATAGTGATCCCAAGTCATGTGTTGAACCCACTCTGATACCATATGTAACGACCCCGTCGTTACGACTACAAGTGAAGCAGAACGTGCAAATTATTTTTTCTAAAAAAGGGACGACAACAATGGTTATAGCTAAACAACACATCTGATTGTGAGCACCACGCTTGCATAATAGGGAAAAGACAACTATGAATCCATGCATTGGCACAACAAAAACTGGGCAAAACATGCATAAAATAACAAGGATATACGTCTACCCACCTGACACAACCATGACCACACATACAAGCTAAGGGACAACATCCCCATCTCGACACAATGACCTCAATGACCAATTAAATAGAACCTCTATGGCATGCAACCAAACACATGAAGGTGTTAGAACCTAAGCGCTAACAACAAATTACAACGATCAACAACACTCACACGAGAAGCACAGACTCCAGCCACGATATCATTCGCCTCTATCCAATAGGGTGTGCCATGATCCCCTCATCAGGAATCATGTCATCCCCAAGTGAGAGGTGCGACGATAACCCTGGCACAAACATATTCTATCTAGATCATGGACTCAAGACCAACCCACGTGCTAGGAGACTGAAATAGATGACACAAAGACTACACCCAACCCCCAAGAAATGGGTCGGAAAGACACGATATGACGTCAACAAGAGAGCACAAGCCATTACATGACTTCTCCAACCACCCAACCATTAATCAAGTCTAAAATTGATCAATAATTACCAATCTAAATTAACATAACTTATACTCTAATTTAGCATGTCTAAATTACAATTTAGTCCACACAAGCAATCTAATTTAACATTAATTAGAATCTAAATTGGCAATTCTAACTTAATCACTGAATACAATCTAACTTAGCAATTAACCTCATAAACAATATCAAAGTACAAGTTGTAATTATCACACTTGTTAACGATATTAATTTACAAATTAGTCATTAATGTACCCTCTAATTTAACATTAAATGCAATTCCAATTAAGAAATCCTAAATTAAGTCAATACTAACAATATAGACAATAATGACATTCTAATTTAACAAGTCTGGTTAATTAATGTTAAAACTAATGGACAATTCTGGTTAAATTAAATTTAAGGCTTGTCCATTCAAATGAAGAGGTTGTCTACAAAAATGCTAATAAATTGTTGTATAAAGTAAATATAAATTACCATTGTTGTAAAACCGTTGTGTAAATTATACATGGACTATCAATTAAAAAAAAAAACAGAATGCGTGTAGCTTGACAAGTCACCTGGCAATATAAATAAAAAAAACGACCAGAATATAATGTTTTTTAATCAATTATACATTGGTTGTCAAAAACATAATGGTGTATCTTGACAGGTCACCTGGAAATCTAAACAAAATATGACCAGACTGTAACGCATTTTAACCAAGGAGAAATAAACTAAATCATTGTGGTTGAAATAAGTTCATTGTTCAGAATGTTGAAACACAGTTATTTAAAAAGTTCTTGTTATTAAGGTTTTAAAAAAAACGTAGTCATAAACATAGTTAACCGTTTATCTAAACTACTTATGAAGCGTAGACCATAGATATGTTGGGACCACAGACCATAATGAATGCATAAACCACTAACTAGGTGAAGTTGAATATGTAGGCTAAGATTGTTGTCTTTTTATCCCTCACTAAATGCTCACTCATAATGTCTTGCAGTCAGCCCCCGGGGGCGCAGCTCAATTGGCAAGTGCCGTGAAAAATGAAGTTCCATGAGGTTTCGAGTTCAACTCCCCCTGACTTACAATGTGTGTCGCATAAGGGGAATCATGGGAACACCTGGAGGTTATAGTGGTAGCAGTTGGATAACACGGCCACATGTAACGTGAGCACGTGCCCAACTAGTTGCTGATGTCACCAAACATAAAAAAAAATAATAATAATAATAATGTCTTGTAGTCCTTTAAAGTAAGAAAGAAATAACTCTCTACAATGAAAGGTACACCCTGTCCACTTGAACAGAATTAACCTAATGATAACTGTAAAAAAAATCATTGTCTTGCAACCAAGAAACAATAAGAGATAACCAAGAGGGAAACAATCACATTCTATATAAGAATATCAACACATTCATAAAGGTAAACAAAAACACCCACCGATGCGCCCCCATGAACCAGTAAGGCACAAGCAATTCATGGAGAAAAAATAAAACATGCCAAATATACGCAGGGCAAAATTTGCCCCCCCCCCAAAAAAAAAAAAATGGATTGTAGTCTTAAAATGCAAAATAATCAGTCTTAATAATTGAAAATCGCCAGAGTAACAAAGGGGAAAATCATAGTCACAACTAGTGGCCAAAATCGCAGTCTTAAAATGCAAGGAATTAAGCCTTAATAATTGCAAATTGTCACAGTAACAAAGGGGAAAATCGTCTTCCAATAATTTAAATTCATAAGAAATAAAAAGGAAATCATAGTCCAAACGAATGTAAGGGCCTTCAACAGAAGGACAACACGGTCTCAATCGTCTTCAAATGTTAAAGTGTGGAGGTAAAAATGCAAAGAATATTTCTATCATTAAAGAAAACACAGAGTTAAGTTGCAGGGAGGTATCGCAATGCAGATTTAAGTTAACCAATAATATGTAAAAATGCAGAATTAAATTCATCCAACATTATATAAAAACACAGATTTAAATATATCCGACGAGATTTAAAAATGCAGAGTTAATTTGATCCAACAACTTATATAATCACAGAGTTAAATTCATCCAGCATTATATAAAAACGAAGATTTAAATGTATCCAACAATATTTAAAAATGCAGAGTTAAATTGTTCCAGCAACATATATAAACACTGAGTTAAATTTTTCTGGTTGAGGGTGTTGAAATGCAGGAAATACCAAACATAGTTTTCAGATTACCGAGAACAATTAAGACACAGAGGTGATAAAACAAGTAGAGCCACAAGCAAGGCAGAGATCAAGGTGTGGAGATAAGAAGGGGTAAACTACTGGGAAACCACATCCTTCGCTCATCATCCATGCATAGAAAAGAAGGGCATTAGAATCTATAGGTCGTTGTGCACCGAAGTGACAACTGTCGATTTGGCTCCTGGATGACTTCTCAGACATGGACTAATGAACTAGGGATGAGAACGAAAGGCTCAACTCTTCACACCAATCAACAAACCAAAGAACAGGCACAACATGCATGGATCGGAAGCCAAGGGAATCAATCAACAATGAGCTTAAGGCTATGGGGAAATTGAGTTATCATTTAAAATGCTAAGTCAACATTTCCTTACCCAATTAAAAATGCAGAATTGAAAGCGTGAGGTATAATAATAATATACCATGCAGTATCAAGTAAGCATACTGTATCCCAGGTCGTTCACTCTGAGTCATTATCCCGCGTGCTCCAT
>JZKD02S2403408.1:17461-28915 GCA_000966675.3 Picea glauca
TCTCAATCTAATCTAATCTTAGAAGAATTGGTTAAGAAATTGGGGTTAAAAACACAAGTACATCATAAGCCTTACACACTTAAATGGATAAGCAATCATCATCAAATGCACATAAAAAAGTAGTGCACAATCAAATTTGCAGTTTCATCTAAGTATGTGGATGAGGTAACATGTGATGTAGTTCCATTAAGAAAATGTGGAATGGTCTTAGGTAGTCCATATTTATATGATCGTAAGGAAATCTTCTACAGGACAAAGAATCAATATGAATTAACCAAAGCAGGTCAAGATTATGTGGTTCATGCTCATCATGTTAAGGCAAATAAAACACTTCAAACAATGGAACAATTAAAGAAGGCAGTGCAAGCAAGCAACAAACCAATAATTGTTTCAAATCAAGTAATCGATCTTAATAAAGAACAAGTAATGATTGTTGAATGGAAAATCAATCATAAGTTGGTTCAAGATAACCACATGTCGTGCAAATATTTCAAGTATATCATCTCATTTGCAGTTGTCTTTTTGATGCTGTCATTAGTAATGTTGTCTACATAGATGATAGTAGCTTCACTAAGATGTAACATTGTTCAAATGGCTAACAATATACTATCAGTTGTCATGATTGTGTTACAGTTGATCTTGATGAGACAGGTGTACAGGATAGAGTTCTGAGACATAGGACAAGTCGGGTGGCCTATCTCAAGCTTGTTGACTAGTCAGTAACCTTTTGGGGAACAAAAGGTCCTTTAGTGGGGAGGTGTGATCCAGAATCAAATCCAGGAGCCTGACAGGGATAAAAAAGGCTAACAAATGAAAGTGCTCAGAATTTGACAAAACCAATGCCATTGCGTCTGTCTCATTCTCCCGATTCCAACCATATATTTACTTTCTCAAGCGGACGTTGTATGTGAGAGTTATTGTACTCTGACCATTTTCCCAAACAGGGAAAAAGTCAACAGGTCCATTCAAATGATGACATCTGCAGTGTTGACATGGCAGAGACAAGTGGTGACAAGTGGTAGTCTAGTATAAGGTGACTGGTCAGTGACAGGGATTCAACCAACAACTGACAAGTGGCATTTGTTTGGCAAATGGTTGGGTTCCATGTGGCCCAGTCATGGGCTGGGACGTGGCACCATGGTATTGGTTAATGGTTGGTGGAAAAAATGTTATGCAGCTCATGGGATTTGATCCCATGACCTCTTGGGTCAGCCCAAGACTTAGCCAAAATCCCTTACCAATGCGCCCTTGGTGATACTTGTAATACCAAGCTCACTGTATTTTAAATAATGTGCAATAAATTGAAAAAGGGGCAAAAGGGGGGGCTGGGGCCCATGGTTTAACTCTTACACATGACCACAACCCAGCAAAGGAGGGGGCTCTCCTCATGGGCATGCCCAAAGGATAAGCTCAGCCCAAGGATCTTGGGAAAATCCCATGAGACCAGGGAGGAGCACTCCAAAAGGAGCTTAGCCCACTTAGTGTGCCCTTTTTAAGGCCCAGATCACATGTACATGTGCCCAGATCTAGGAGCTAGTACCCAGATTAGGGGGCTTAGCCTGATATTTGCCAAAAAAATGGGTTTTTGACATTGGAAAATGATTTTTTCGGTGATTTTATTAGCAGATTTAATGGATTTTGGTCATTTTTGGGAGATTTTGGACTCTTTTTGAGCCCAGATTTTGGGAGGAAGTTGGGGAATGATAACCAAATTCAGATCTATAAAAACCATGCCTATTTGAGGCCATGGAGGACAGTCAAAGAAGAGTTATGATGAAGGGAAGCGAAGCAAAAGCCATTTTTATGCAGATAAGTTGTTGAGGAGAAGACGCTTGTGGGCCATTTCTAGGAGGTCCAGTCATCCGTTTTGTGTGCCGTTTCTTCTACTAGGTTCTAGAGATCTGGAAGAACATGACCAGATTAGTCTTGTATCCTAATGGCACTGCGGTGATGTACTTTTGAGCTTTAAACAGAAATAAAGAAACCTCCCCCATTGAGACAAAGGCCCGGAGACATAGGAAATTTTGTGCCGAACTCCATTATCACTTCACTTGTTATGGTTTTTTGTTCTTATTGCTTCAATTCAGATCTATATTATGTATTATGGATGTGATATATTCTCTCATATTCATCATCTTTCATTCATCTTCATAAATGGTTAATCAACACATGCAATTAAAAACTCAACCACAGTCATTAAAATATCTTTTCTGGATCACCTATTGACCTTGCCTAGCCTAGGATTCCCTTGCCCAGTGGAGATTAGTCCTAGCACGGGGGTGACCTACTACTGAAAGTGATGAGTAGCACAATCTATGGCTGGGAGGCTCATGGAAGGTATGCACGCAGTTGGTGGTGTTATTCCAGTTGAAATATAAGTATAATTTATCTGCTTAATTTTATTTTATGCATAATGCTAGAATGTTATCCTGTGTTATGTTGCAAGTATGAATTGATGTCAATTCTATTTAAATCTGAATGGTAACGGTAAATCTATGTTAAAATGTGTTAATTTGATTTAATGCATATTATATTTATATGTGAATATTCTACAGTAGTGGAATTTCCCAAGCCTATTGATGGTTGGGGATGTTACAATATGGTATCATATATTTAAAGGTGAAGTTAAGGTTCTGTAGGTAGCATTGCCCATCATGTTGGTCACCGAGGATGTTACATTATCAATGCCTAGCTTTTCCTTGCCTTACCTTTTCTTTCCTTCCACAACTATCATTGCATTGCCTTTGCTTGACTTGATTGACTAGTATTTCCTTTCCTTTTCATTCATGTGTGTTCTCTTACCTTGTGTAAGGTACTGGATATATTATAATAGTAGAAAACATAAATATTGTAGAGAATAACACTGGAACATCACAATTCATGAAACCACAAAACTGAAATAATACATTTATTGATAGGAAACAATGTTCACTTTCCACTTTAGGGGGAAAACCTCCAACAAAGCTCTCAATTACAATAATTCTGAAGAAAAAAAATTCTCATGCCCTTGACTCCTATTTATACTAAATCTGTCTACCAAAATAACAATCTAGAGGAATATCTTCAAGAAGCAGGAACTTCTATTAGTTCTTCTTACAATTGACTTATTCTTCCTTATTTCTAGACCTTATGAATATTTTCCTTTATTACATGGAAATATATTATTCTACCTACGAGAGGGGTTAGGGAGGTTAGGTACCCAACATGCCCTATGAATTAAAAAAAACCTTGTCCTCAAGGCTTGAGATGAGGAAATTGTTGCAGAATGGTAGCTGGCTCCCAGGTGGCATCTGTTAGAGTTCTATCTTTCCAATGTACTAACAATTCCTTGATGGTGTGTTGACAGAGAATATGCTCATGCTAGTCCAAGATGGATTGTGGTGGAAACCAGATGGATCCTTTTTCATCAAAATCGGGAAGACTGGTTTGAGTTTGACACTTAGGTCCATTCACCTACTTTAAGGAGGAGAGATGAAAATCATGATAGAGCTTAGAATGAATGTGAAAATCTAACCGATAGGCCACATGTCCCACGCGCTTGAGAACTATATAAGGACCATAAATTTGAGTTCGATCTTCTAACAATGGTCATCCCTGAGTGAATTCTTTTTATAAGTCTGTAGTTGAAGAATCAACTATTCCCCTTCAACAAAATGACATTTTGAGTGACCTTGATCCTCTTGTTGCTTCATGTGATTCTGATCCATGACCAAATTCTCTTTGATGGTACATATAATAGCCTATCGAACTGTAAGAGTTTGGTCAAACTCCTATAACTTCGAGACACTAGGCATGTAGGAGAGAACTAAAGGTGGATTTTTTTCATAAATTTCTTCAGAAGGAGTCACACAAGTAGTTGTATGGTAAGAAGTGTTGTACCACCATTCATCTATGGGTAACCATTGACCCCATTGATTTTTCCTCTCAAATGAAAAACACGTCAAATATGTTTCCAAACACTTGTTGACACCTTTAGTTTCACCATTAGTATTGGGATGATAGGTTTTTCTAAGATTCAACTAGGTGCCCTGTAGCCTAAAGAATTCTTTCCAAAAATTGTTGGTGAAAATTGGATCTTGGTTAGGGACAATGGAATGAGGCATTCCATGAATCTTGAATATATAATCCATGAAATGTTCAGCCACTGTGGATGCAATGAATAGGTGTTTAAGAGCACATAAATGAGAATATCTGGAAATAATATCAATGAACACCATGATGACGGATTTATTTTCCGATTTAGGTAAGACAAGAATGAGATCCATAGAAATATCTCTCCAAATAGTGGATGGAATTGGAAGAAGTTGTAGTGTGCCAAGGGATTTGACTATTTATCCCTTGTTTCATTTACAAACATCACATTCCACCACAAAGGTGGATACATCCTGCTTGATACCATCCCCAAAAATAGAACATTTGACCTTGTCATAGGTTTTGGTCAACCTTGAATGCCTAACTGTGGGTGTTGCATGGAACTCAGAAAGCACTATGGATTTAAGTTGTGATTTTTTTCTTAAATATAGAAGACCTTTGCAGGTAATCTCTTCATTGTGCCAAGAGTACTCTGGAGAAACTGGAGAAACTGCAATTGTTGTATCAGGCGTGACAATTTGGGATCTTACAGCCATTCCTGGCAAACAACTTGGAGACAATATGGTACAATGAAGGAGAGATAAAAGAGGTACCCTTCATCTTCATATTTCCTTGAAATAGCGTCTACAACCACATTTTATTTTCCTTTCTTGTAAATGATCTCATAATCATATCCAAAGAGCTTGATCATCCATTTTTGTTGCTCCAAGGATGAAATTTGTTACTCTAGAAAATACTTGAGGCTCTATTGATATTTCTTAATTTGGAAGTGTTTCCCCAATAGATAAGGGAACCATAGATCCACAACATGAATAATGGCCATCATTTCATTTTCATATATTTATTGTCACAAATGGAGCTTCAAAATTTGTTTTCTAGTGAAGGCCAAAAGTCATCCATCTTGCATAAGGAAGATGTCAATTCCTTTCCCTAAAGCATCGCATTATAGAACAAAGGTATTTCTCAAGTCAGGAAGGGAAAGAACTATAGTAGTTCACATAGCCTCTTTCAAGGCTTGGAAGGAGTGATCATTTGTTGGATTCCAAATGAAAGAATTATTTTTAAGGAGAGCAGTGAGAGGCTCAACAATTTTTCCATAATTCTTAACAAACTTGCGATAATAGTTTGTTAAACTGAGAAACCCACACAAGCTCTTTAGATTCTTGGGACAAGTCCAATCCTTGATAGCCTCAATTTTCTTAGGATCCACCCTAAAAACATTCTTTCCAACAATATGACCCAAGTAATCCACTTCCGAGGCTCCAAAAGAACATTTAATTGTTTGAGGAAAAGTTAGTGCCAAGAGAGTAGATGAAGAACTTGATCCACATGGGAAATATGGGTTGTCCACATGTTTTTACTATAGATGAGAATATCATCAAAGAAAATTAAGACAAAAGGATGGAAGACATGATTCAGGAGACTCTGCAAAGTGGAGGGAGCATTACACAATCCAAAGGGGGCCATCATGACTTCAAAAGGAAGTCTTAGTAATGTTTGTCTCTTTCATACATATCTGGCGGTAGCCAAAATGAAGATCAAGTTTAGTAAATAATTGGGCACCTCTTAATTCATCCAAGAGATCATCAATGAAAGGGATGGAGAATTTGTCTTTGATGGTGGGTTTGTTGAGGGTGAGAAATTTAGAACACATGCACTAAGAGCCTTCCTTCTTAAGTACTATGACCACAGGAGAAGAGTAGGGGTTGGTACCTATGGCGAGCAATTCTTTAATAATTTTCTCAATTTCATTTTTCTAGACAAAGAGGTGATGATATTGGAAAATATTGGGAGGCATATTTTCGGGGACTAGGGGAATGGAATACATGAACACCACGAGAAGGGGGAAGTACCTAGGGAGTGGAAAAAACAACTTGATATTCAAATATGATGGATTGGATATTAGGATGCACATTAGGTATGGAGTTGTGCAATAATTTCAGAATGACCTTTCTTGAGGATATTTTCCATGAGATGAGAGATAATGATTTTAGGGGAGCCAACAATGATTCCTTGTAACTTATATTGTTGGCCTTCTTGGTTGAATTGCATTATTAATTCCTTAAAATCCATGAGCATGGGAAGAAGAGTCTGTAACTATTATGCACCAAGAACAATGTCACAACCACCCATGTTGATAGAAAAGTTATGAGATTTCATGTTGTACTGATGAATTCAGAGCCACACATTTTCACAATGCTCACCACATTTCATGGAACCTCCATTGGCAATCATGATTTGAAATTTGTTGACTACAAATATATAACAATTAGTTTCTTGGGAAATGCATTGATTAATAAAATTATGGGTGTTTCCATTGCCAATGAGGATGATGAACTTTCAATTCCTAATGTAACCAATTATCCTGAGGGTTTGGGGAGAAAAGAAACCAGTGAGAGAATTCAATGAAATGACTTGTTAAACTTCTGGGGGTCCAAAGGTGGAGTAATACCAGTTAGCTCTGGTAACTCGACCGCGGGGGGATACCACTTCCTCCGAAACATCCTCGGAGATGGCCATAAAAATTTGTGTTCCTTACACTCGTTCCCCATACAATATTTGTCATCACAATTATAACAAAGGCCCTTGATTTGGCGTTCAACCATTTCTGCCTAGGTCAATTTTTGGATCTTCAGTGGACTGGAGGGAGGGAATGGAGTGGTGGGTTTAGGGAGGGGAAGAAAGGATGGTTTTCTAGTTTGAGAAGATATAACCTATTGTGCTTCCTTATATATTTTAGTAGATTCCACCCAACTCTGAGGGAGAACCATGAGGACATGGGAACAAATCTCATCCTTGAGGCCATCGATAAAGTAATATTCCCAGAAAAAATCATTAGAAATTCCCTCTGTACGAAAATTCAAGCACTCAAAAGTAGATATAAAGTTGTCCACTGTGTCATATTGTTTCAACTTGGTCAAACGACCTAAATGGTGTTTGTCAGTGTCAAAGCATTCATAAAGATATGTAAAAAATTGTGTCAAAGACACATACCCTTGGAGGGAATTTTTTCTCCATTGCCACCATTGTCAACATTTTGGATCTAGATGGAGAACACCATACTAGAGTTTGGAAAACTCATTAGTAATATCATTCAAATATAAATAGTGTTCCATCCGAGTGACCCATCCTATGGGATCCGAGCCATCAAATTTGTTCACCTCAATGCGAGGGGTAAGGAGGTGTTGTTGAAATTAGTTGGAAGGAAAAGATGTGGAATAGGATTATTTAGGACCTTCAGGGTTATAAGGTGTGGAAGAAGAGAAGGGATCTGGGGTGGGATTAAAAAAGGAGTTCAAACTATTCACTGTGTCCTGGAATTGTTGACACATGGCAGTCAATTGAGTGATCGATGTGGGAACTGATTCGAGCGGAGAAAGACAAAAGTTTAGGTTAGTAATACTAGAAGTGATGGAAGATATATCAATATGGGTTTGCTCCTTAGATTCTTCCAAGGAAGTAAAACGTTGTTCCAAATCTTTGATGTGGATGTTGGCCTTCAGGATGGGATAGGGAGGGAAGTGTGACTACATAGAAATTGGTTACTAGTGAATGGTACCACTATGATTAGTGAAAAAAGAGGAAGGAAATGGGATAGGTGCCAAATAGGGGTGTCAGTAAGGGGTTGGATACACAAAAAAAACATTTTCTGAAAAATGATAGGTATGACTGCGATCAAGGCAAATACAATAATCCAATGGGACAAGTCTCAAATAATGGTGCAAGAAATATCCCTACCTTTTTTTTTACTCCCACAGATTTATAATCCAGGCTAAATAATACTATAGTGGAGAAATGGCCAAATTATTAACAGGAAGAAATATGTAGGAATTTTTCAACCTGAATGCAGGAGGAAAAGTTGCACGATAGTAGATATGTTATATTTTGTTTCTACTTTTTTTATTTCACAAGGTTTAGAGTTTTTATGGTTTCTATAGACAAAGATTTTACCTATGCTATAGCTCTCATATATATGTGCGTGGTCGAACTATAGTACTTGGCCAATATCTAAGGGCAACAACTAAGGAGGCTAGACCATACCCTTAGCCGCAGTACCTGATTACCTAGGTACTAGAGAGTATCTTCCTAAGTGTTATTCTATGTGGCACTATAGTAGTAAGGAAAATGATGAGTTTATCTACAGGGGGCTTCTGAATATCTAGGTCGATCCCTATACAACTATTGTTTTATGTCCTACCACTCGAAGGGGTACCAACAAGGGTCACAAGGGTGGACAATAATGTGCACTTAAATATCACTTGTAGTTCTTGCATGTATTCTCCTCTAACCATAGATTTATGTGCTAAACTACATATATTTGTAGCTTTAATATGCTCAAATATGTTTACCGTGAAAAAATAAACCATGATTTTATGCTAAGGAAAGTGCTATGATACCACTTGTAAGGTACCATATCTATTATAATAGCATAAAATAGAAATATTGCAGAGAATAACAACCAAAAAACACAATATATGAAACCACAACACCAAAATAACACCTTTATTGATAAGAAACAATGTTCATTTTCCTCTTTGAGGTGGAAACCTCTAGTAGAGCAGCACTCAATTACAATAATTCTCAAGAAAAAAAAGTATCCTGCCCTCGACTCCTATTTATACTAAATCTATCTACAAAATGAACAATCTAGAGGAAGATCTTATAGAAGAAAAAACTTCTATTAGGTCTTCTTACATTTGACTTATTCTTCCTTATTACTAGGCATTATTAATATTGGTCTTTATTACATGGAAAATATATTATTCTACCTTTGTGAGGGGTTAGGGATGTTAGGTCCCTAACACCTTGCCTTGTATTTCCTTGTCTTACCCTTCCTTTCCTTTCCATGCCATGTCATACCATGCCTTTCCTTGAATTTCCATGCCATGCCATGCCTTTAATTTCCTTCACTTACCATGCCATTATGTGCCATGATTTTCCATGCCATTCCATGGAATGTCTTTCCTTTCCATGTCATGCCTTAACATTCCTTTCCTTTCCATGCCATGCCTTGCCTTACCTCTCCTTTCCATGCCACGCCTTTCCTTTCCTTGCATTGCCATTCCATGCCATGCCATTCCATGTTATACCCTTTCATGCATTGCCTTGTCATGCCATGTCATGTCATGCCTTGCTTTTCCTTGCCTTTCCATTCCATGCCATTCCTTTCCATTCCTTTCCTTTATTTTCCATGCCATGCCTTACCTTTCCATGCCTTTCACTTCCTTGACCTTCCATTCTATGCCTTGCCTTTCCATGCCATTCCATGCCTTCATCACATTAATTCTATAGCCATTTGGATATCACATAGCTCATAACCATGCATATACATTACAAATTTCATATGAGAATTTGTATCTGTATTAATGTTCAATTAATAAATGTGTATTTATTTACACAATTCCTTGCATCTATTATACATTCACAACACAATTTCAAACTAGTATCCACGTACCAAATTTCCAATTTCAATTAGCATGTTTAAAAAAATAACAAAAATTTCATGATCATAAACACATAACAATAAAAATAATATCCTGCAATACATAAATAGATCTAGATGTATACATATCAAGTATCTATATGATTCTAACTAAACCCAACAACTAAGAAATGACTCATTAATATAAGTAAAAATCCAAGTTCTAACTATCCAAGGCCAAAATATAGGTTTTTACATTTACAAATCCCTAAAAAACAACTATGATCTAAAATAGAGTAATCCCTTGTTGCATGTCTTTCCATGTAGATTCCCATTTTAACCTATACAACTATATATATATATGCAAGGAAAATTTCAAATAAAAATTTGGATTGCAATGAAACAAGAATCACAAAAAAAGGAACAATTCTCATCCCAAGAAATGAAAAACATTTTTTCTAGGGACATATGACTTAAATTTATATCATAATTTGTCTTTCCATTCCATGCCTTGCCTTTCTATTCCATGTCATGTCATGCCTTTCTTTTCCTTTCCTTGCTATGCCATGCCATGCCTTGCCTTGCCTTTCCATGTCATTCCATGTCATGCCTTTCCTTTCCATGTCTTGACTTGCCTTGACTTGCCAAGCAATGCCTTGCCTTGCTATGTCATTCCATGCCATTCCTTTCCATGCCTTGGATTGCCATGATATGCCTTGTATTTCCATGCCACGACATGCCTTTCCTTGCAATTCCATGCCTTTCTCTATACATGTCATTCCAAAGTATAGACAACATAATTTTGAACTAGTATCCACATACCAAAGTTCCACATTTCAATTTCCATGTTTAAACAAATAAAAAAACCATCATCATCATAAACACATAACAATAAAAATAATATCCCACAATACATAAATAGATCCATATGTATACATATCAAATATCTATATGATTCTAACTAAACCCAACAAATTCTAAGAAAATAATCACTACGACATCTAAAAATCAAAGTTGTAACCTTCTAAGGCCAAAATATAGGTTGTTACATTTACAAATCCCTAGAACACAACTATGATATAAAATAGACTAATCTCTCTTTGTATGTCTTTCCATGTAGCTTCCCATTTTAACCTATACAACAATAACTATATATATTTCCATAACATTTTGCAAGTAAGACTTCAAATGTGGATTGCAATGAAACAAGAATCACAAGAAAAGGAACATTTCTCATCCCAAGAAATAAAAAAACATGTTTTTTAGGGACATATGACTTAAATTTATATCATAAATTTCCTTTCCATCCAATGAAGTTCTTTTACCTTCCCATGTCTTTCCTTGCCATTCTATTCCATGTCATTCCTTGCCTTTCCATGCCATGGATTTCCTTTCCATGACATGGCATGCCTTTATTTTCCATGCCATGCCTTTCCATGCCTTGCCTTACCATGCCTTTCCTTTCCTTACCTTGCCTTGCATTTCCTTCAGTTTCCATTCCATGCCTTTCTTTGACATGTGATGACATTTCATATCTTTCCTTGTCTTTCCTTGGCATATATTTCCATGCCTTCAATTGCCTTCACTTTCCATGCCATGCCTTTACATGCCACGCCTTTCCTTTCCATGCCATGCCTTTCCTTTCCATGTCATGCCATGCCATACCTTGAAATTTCTTTCCTTTCCAAGCCATGTCTTGCCTTTCCACCCCATGACATGCCAAGCCTTGTGATGCATTTCCTTGAAATGGTATTCCGTGTCTTGTGATGCCATGTTATTCCATGAATTTTATTACCTTGTCATGCCATCCCATGCCATGCCTTTCCTTCGATGCCATGCCTTTTCATGTCTTGCCTTGCTATGCCATGCCTTTCCTTTCCATTCCATGCCTTGCCATGTCATGCCTTTCCTTCCAATATCATTCTTTTCCTTTTATTTTC
>JZKD02S2403419.1:0-28914 GCA_000966675.3 Picea glauca
AGATTGCTTGATTGTTTAGGACTATTCATCAACTAAGGTTTTCAAAGGTTGCTTGGTATTGAGCCTTCTTGTATTCATTTGAAACATCTCGCTTTTCTGGATGATTATTACTCTTTTGACAACCTAGCTTGATTTATGTTTCTTGTTGCTCTTCGTTTGAGGATTTTCATGAGTGTTTATCTTCTATTTCTTTTGCATCTTCGAGTTCTTGATTGAATGAGTTATCATACTTGTTTCTTTCAGTTCTCATTATCCTTTAAGTGCTTTCTTTGTTTTAAATATTTTATCTTCGTGTCTTTTGTATCTGCATCTGACTTTTTCATTTTGATTGAAAGTAATGAAGCATTAAAGGATTTGCATTTGCTTTCTTTTAAAATCAAATAAAGAAGATACTTGCATTCTTGCTTTTGGGTAGTGTAGTATATTGCATTTAGAAAATTGCATTTGGGAATGGGTGTTTTTGTTGAAGAAAGTTGAACCTCTTCTCCATCCCGTATGTAGGATTCATTGAAGAAAAGGATTTGCATCTCATTATTTTGCATTCTTTTGGAGTCGAGTCTATAACATCATAAGTTTCACTTTCGCACCCTTGAATAAACAACAACCCTAAAATGAAGTGCTTATAAAATTGACCAGACGCTTTTATATTATCTGGTAGTAAACTTGCATTAGCTTAAAGTGTCAGGATTTGGAATAGGTTGCGAGGATAACTTTCCAAATCCATCAGAAAAACATAGAATCTTGTGCTAGGGAGTGGTAAATCCAATTGTTCGTATAATCATAGTTGAGATCCCTCTCTCACACAGGGGTTAAACACGAGGTTGCGTGCGGGAGAGCAGCATATATTTCCCCTCTGTAGCTTAACCCACATAGTAGAAAAACCGTATATTGGGGGTTCTTCCTGAGAAACAAATGGTTTTATTTGGTCTTGGAGATTTGTGAATCCTGAATCCATTCGGGGTTCTCAATAGTATTCTGGTCCACTTGTCTTTAGTTCTCTTGAAAAATTTTGGACTTGTTATCCTTCCCATACGTTCCTTCCCGACTACTGCCCGGAGGCTGACTGTGAGTTGGTAACCTTAGTGGCCTACATCTGTAGGGTTGATACACAAGGTGATGATGAAGGGGAGTCTTCATTGTACCTGGGTCAGACGTCGATCAAACTCACTCGGGCTCCTTGGAGGGTACACCCAAGGGTAAAAACGTGTGGGAACTTGCACTAAGGCGTAATTATGTTAAGCAGGTTGTCAACATAACCGATCTACCTGCTCTATCCCAACCCCTTCCTATATTGATCTCACAATGTTAGATTTCATCAACACCCAGTGGTTTCATTGTGGGAAGATTTGTTTGATTGTTTGCTTCTTAGATTTGTAGGGTGTGTTGTTTTTTGTTTTCCTTAGTGGACCTTATGTCAAGTCATTGTCAATGGCGTCAATTCCTGGGATTACCAACGAAGGAACCCATTTTCCCAAGGAACCTTTCACCTTTCCTTCTTTTGGAAACATTGGTCCTCCATGCATTGCCACACTGAGTCTTCTGGGACTCACCATCGGGTTACCGATTTGGTTGTTCCCCACTCCGGTAATCTTGACTTTTCCCAGTGCTTTGAATGTACTTAATGCTTCATATGTAAGCACATTGCCCACAAATCAACCTCATGTCGACCTTTCACTTTCTTCACCCGTCAGGTCTCCTTCCCTTTCTCCTCCTTCACCTAATGAAAGATCTAAAGCAAGTAGCCAGGTTGATAAGAAGAAGAAGAAATGGAAGGGGAAGAAGAAGAAGAATCAGAAAGAGACCAAGCCTCCAACTGCATTAGGTCATGTTGGATCTGAGAAACCAACTACTATTAATTGTACTGGGAGTGTTGATAAAGTCGACAAGTCTAAAATGAAGGATCCTAAACCCAAATTCCCTTGCAGGCCTTGTAAGGGTGACGACCTTACGAGGGATTTCCCTAGTCTCCCCAAGGTCTTAGAAATGTGGTCTTCCACATCATTAGCCCCTACTAAACATGCTAGTGACACACCGTCAACTAGTGGCGTTAAGGTTGGTAAAAATAATAGAATTGTCAAATTTCCTTGTATGTTATGCGAAGGTGATAATTACTCTCACCTTTTCCCTCGTACAGACGAGACTTCTTATCTTTTGGAAAAGATTCAACTTCTAACTAGTTATCATGATAATATCTCTCCCAAACCATCATTAGTTGATGGAATGGTCAATTTGGTTCCATCTTTGGCCAGTCCGGTTGATCAGGTGGTCAATCTGGTTTCATCCTCGGTTGAACCACTAACCCAAGTAGTAATCCAGTTCCATCATCGATCAACTCAACTCTTCATTTGAAAAGTGAAAACCAAGTGATTGATCCAATTCCATCATCGATCGATCCCACTCCTCCCTTGAAGAGTGCAACCAAAGTGGTTGATCCGGTTCCATCATCGGTCGATACCACTTCTCACTCAAAGAGTGAGGATGTCACTCAAGTCTACTCATTAATATTGATTCACCTGGACAAGGGGGAACTCTGCCTGTCCTGATGGCACCCCCTTCAATCAATTAGATGATTTTTATTAATTGGAATCATTTGACAAAACCTCGTCTTCCTTCTTGCATGCCTTTCCAAATTACCATGCAGGTTTGTGATAGGAATATTCCTAACACTATAATAGATGAAGGTGCTTCTATTAGCATCTTATCCACGGATACTTGACAAGCTTTTGGCTCCTCACAACTTGCGCCCGTGACTCAGAATCTGTTGACCTTTAACAGAAGAGTTAGTCAACCTTTAGGGATCCTTCCTCAGTTTCTGGTTACTTTGGGAGGAAAAATGGTCTACGTCGATGTGATGGTAGTTCATGACCCCTTGGACTTTAACCTGCTCCTTGAGCGAGACTATGTCTATGTTATGAGAGATTTTGTGTCCACTCTCTTTTGAGTGATATGTTTTCCTCACAACAGAAACATAGTAATGATCTATCAACTTTCATTCATTGACCCTCATCTGATGGTCAACCATCTGCCTTCCCTGAACGATACATACATGCCAGCGATGTCTACCACACTGCAGGTCAATTATGTAACGACTTGCCCCATGTGTTAAACCCCGCACGAGATGGAATATCTCCCTTATCCTAACTTAGATCCGATAGTTGACATGGTCATCTCTTCGATAGGGCTATTAGATCCGGATCTCCCTACCCTTATTGAGGCTATCAACATGTATTTCTTCTAGAGTGTTTTTCTTCCATATAGCAAAGATCTCCTGGAATCCATGGTTGATGTTTGTCCCTTGACATGTATTCCTTACAGAGCATTGTCCTATTGGAAGCCATGATAGAGGATAGGTTGAGCATAGTTTTTCTTCTCTATGACAAGCTCGTTAAAATATGAAACAAAGGTTTTGAGCATATTTTTGCTTCTATGTGGAAATCTCATTAAAAAATGAAACAAAGTTTTTGAGCATAGTTTTGCTTCTCTATGGTAAGATCGTTAAAAAATGAAATAGAGGTCTTGAGCATAGTTTTTCTTCTCTGTGGAAAGCTCACCAAAAAATGAAATAGAAGCTATGAACATAGTTCTTTTCATGTGTCAAGCTCGTTAAAAAATAAAAAAGTCACCTCTCCTATCAAGTCTAGTATTTTCACTAGATCTCGTAGATATCGAGTCGAGTCTTTAGCTAGCTCTCGTAGATGTCTAGTTTAGTCTTTCATTAGGTCTCGTATTTGAACCTTCCTTTCATTCGTATTTGTTAGTTGACCTTTTTTCCTCAATCCAGTACAAAAATCGGTGACAATATAAGCATCGATGAATGAAACAAAGATTGGGGGGACATGTCTCCAGCCTTTGATTATCATTTTGGAGTCAATTCACTAGATTTTCAATATGGGGGCAGAGTACCAACCATCCATGAGTATCCCTCAAAACCTTTGGAAATTACATTGGGAAATTACAAACATAATTTAATTTTGTTTCAAGCTTGTGTAAAAATGAAACCAATTTTGAGCTTAGTCTTTGTTCTTTCTCATGCTCATAAATACATGAGAATGTGACCGAGTACACTTTTATCACTTTTTCAGACTCATAAAGGTTATATGAAAAAGGAACCCTCTGGACTCTCCTTTAAGATCTTTTCAGATTCTCTAAACATGAAAAGATTTCCGAGTGATCTTGCTTCCTTTCACACTCATTAAAAGGTTTGAAAGGACATCTTTCAAGTGATAGTTTATCTCTTTTTTGGCCTCGCGAGACTAATTACGAAAAAGTAGCACTCTAATCAAGCATGATTAGAAGAGTTCTTCCCTGTATTGTTTTACAATTTTTTCGGGCTTGGGAGACTAAATTTACGAAAGAGTCATACATGGAGTCGCCTTTAAGTTCTTTTCAGACTCTCTAAACATGAAAAATCACCGATTTTTCCTTCTATGGACTCGCTAAACTAGACATTGAAGGACCCATATGGGAACAAACCCTTACTTCTTCCAATTCGTTAAATAAAGGAAGAGGAACTTACCGAGGGTGAGTTATATTGAGCATGTGTTACCCTCCTTGAGCTCATTAAATGAGAAAGAGGTACTTATCTATTTGGCTGGGGGAAAAATTGAAGGAAGTGGGTCAGGTTTTTGGGAATCCTTTAAGGCAACTATTGTCGCCCTTGAACATGGCACCTGTTTGCGTCTTGTCTTATAGTTGGGTAATCCGATTGTCTCTGAGTCTACCAATTCCATGTGTTTCCATACTTTTTCGTCCAATCAAAGAGTGCTCTTATTTTTGTCATATTACATTTTTGGTACTCATCGAGTCAATGCTGCCAAGTTAGTTGTCGTGCCTCATCATGTTCAAGGGAAGTTTCACTTCAAACCATCCATCTACAATATTTCCAATTTCCATTTCCTGTGTCATTCCATATCTCATTCAATTCACCATCTTACATCACTTTCCTGTGTCAGTTTTGTGTCGATGATGGGGGATACATCAAGGCCCACCTTCGATGAGTCTTTTTTTGTCGACTTCAACACATTATCCAGGAATTAGACTTAGAAACCATTCAGTACCTTGGGATCTGCATGCCTCAATGGCATGCCTCCTCGCTTTTGACAACATGTTTACATCATTGACCTCTGATTGGATGATTCTACGAATGTTCGACCTCAACTCATTTATTCACACTTGTTGGAATGTACTAGGGTACCTTGGGAGTCATTTACATCATTGGTGATTTCCCTCACACTTGTACGGTTTACCTCAATGATCGGTAATCAAGTGGTTTCTACCATGTTAGAAATCAAATCATCTATTCACATGGCTAGATTCGTACCACATCGGGATTGGGAAGAAGACCTTGGGTTGAGTGTTCACTCTATTATCTGCTTTGCCCAGGTTGTGAAGGAGATCATTTGAGCATGATGATATATATATTGTCACATAGATCCACATTGTATTGGTCCATGGCTATGTTTTATCATCTCGTAGCTCTAATGTGTATTTTTCGTGGCTACGACCAGTTCATGTCATGGAGGTTTGGATCCACATTGTATCTTTGGTGGCCATATCCTTAGTCAATATATTTCATGAATCATGATCCAGATTTTATGAGAAGAATGAAATGAATAAAGATTATTAACAGATTCTTAACACAAAATAATAGAGATACAGTAAAACTGGTTTTCTATTCAATAATGAAATAAGCTGAAACTGTAAAATGCAACGGAAACAAGCTTGCTGGAATGGTGGTAGCTTATCTCTGAGAAGAGATGTGACGGCTGCACTCATTCGCAAGAAGATGATTAAAATGAGGCTATGAAGGCCTTTTACCATAAACAGGAATTCCAAAAACCCTAGACATCCAAAAACCTAACCCTAGGAGACGAAGCACTAAAAGACATGTGGGCCCCATTTAGGTAAGTTAGTACATTAACTTCCCCGCGTCGTAACTTTTGCATACAGGCTCCGTTTTAGGCGTATGATAGCCCGTTGGAAAGGTATCATCGAGGAGATTCATTTTGGGGCCTCAATCATGTAATAGGATATCATTAAGAAGCTCTATCCCGAAAAACCTTCATNAGATTGCTTGATTGTTTAGGACTATTCATCAACTAAGGTTTTCAAAGGTTGCTTGGTATTGAGCCTTCTTGTATTCATTTGAAACATCTCGCTTTTCTGGATGATTATTACTCTTTTGACAACCTAGCTTGATTTATGTTTCTTGTTGCTCTTCGTTTGAGGATTTTCATGAGTGTTTATCTTCTATTTCTTTTGCATCTTCGAGTTCTTGATTGAATGAGTTATCATACTTGTTTCTTTCAGTTCTCATTATCCTTTAAGTGCTTTCTTTGTTTTAAATATTTTATCTTCGTGTCTTTTGTATCTGCATCTGACTTTTTCATTTTGATTGAAAGTAATGAAGCATTAAAGGATTTGCATTTGCTTTCTTTTAAAATCAAATAAAGAAGATACTTGCATTCTTGCTTTTGGGTAGTGTAGTATATTGCATTTAGAAAATTGCATTTGGGAATGGGTGTTTTTGTTGAAGAAAGTTGAACCTCTTCTCCATCCCGTATGTAGGATTCATTGAAGAAAAGGATTTGCATCTCATTATTTTGCATTCTTTTGGAGTCGAGTCTATAACATCATAAGTTTCACTTTCGCACCCTTGAATAAACAACAACCCTAAAATGAAGTGCTTATAAAATTGACCAGACGCTTTTATATTATCTGGTAGTAAACTTGCATTAGCTTAAAGTGTCAGGATTTGGAATAGGTTGCGAGGATAACTTTCCAAATCCATCAGAAAAACATAGAATCTTGTGCTAGGGAGTGGTAAATCCAATTGTTCGTATAATCATAGTTGAGATCCCTCTCTCACACAGGGGTTAAACACGAGGTTGCGTGCGGGAGAGCAGCATATATTTCCCCTCTGTAGCTTAACCCACATAGTAGAAAAACCGTATATTGGGGGTTCTTCCTGAGAAACAAATGGTTTTATTTGGTCTTGGAGATTTGTGAATCCTGAATCCATTCGGGGTTCTCAATAGTATTCTGGTCCACTTGTCTTTAGTTCTCTTGAAAAATTTTGGACTTGTTATCCTTCCCATACGTTCCTTCCCGACTACTGCCCGGAGGCTGACTGTGAGTTGGTAACCTTAGTGGCCTACATCTGTAGGGTTGATACACAAGGTGATGATGAAGGGGAGTCTTCATTGTACCTGGGTCAGACGTCGATCAAACTCACTCGGGCTCCTTGGAGGGTACACCCAAGGGTAAAAACGTGTGGGAACTTGCACTAAGGCGTAATTATGTTAAGCAGGTTGTCAACATAACCGATCTACCTGCTCTATCCCAACCCCTTCCTATATTGATCTCACAATGTTAGATTTCATCAACACCCAGTGGTTTCATTGTGGGAAGATTTGTTTGATTGTTTGCTTCTTAGATTTGTAGGGTGTGTTGTTTTTTGTTTTCCTTAGTGGACCTTATGTCAAGTCATTGTCAATGGCGTCAATTCCTGGGATTACCAACGAAGGAACCCATTTTCCCAAGGAACCTTTCACCTTTCCTTCTTTTGGAAACATTGGTCCTCCATGCATTGCCACACTGAGTCTTCTGGGACTCACCATCGGGTTACCGATTTGGTTGTTCCCCACTCCGGTAATCTTGACTTTTCCCAGTGCTTTGAATGTACTTAATGCTTCATATGTAAGCACATTGCCCACAAATCAACCTCATGTCGACCTTTCACTTTCTTCACCCGTCAGGTCTCCTTCCCTTTCTCCTCCTTCACCTAATGAAAGATCTAAAGCAAGTAGCCAGGTTGATAAGAAGAAGAAGAAATGGAAGGGGAAGAAGAAGAAGAATCAGAAAGAGACCAAGCCTCCAACTGCATTAGGTCATGTTGGATCTGAGAAACCAACTACTATTAATTGTACTGGGAGTGTTGATAAAGTCGACAAGTCTAAAATGAAGGATCCTAAACCCAAATTCCCTTGCAGGCCTTGTAAGGGTGACGACCTTACGAGGGATTTCCCTAGTCTCCCCAAGGTCTTAGAAATGTGGTCTTCCACATCATTAGCCCCTACTAAACATGCTAGTGACACACCGTCAACTAGTGGCGTTAAGGTTGGTAAAAATAATAGAATTGTCAAATTTCCTTGTATGTTATGCGAAGGTGATAATTACTCTCACCTTTTCCCTCGTACAGACGAGACTTCTTATCTTTTGGAAAAGATTCAACTTCTAACTAGTTATCATGATAATATCTCTCCCAAACCATCATTAGTTGATGGAATGGTCAATTTGGTTCCATCTTTGGCCAGTCCGGTTGATCAGGTGGTCAATCTGGTTTCATCCTCGGTTGAACCACTAACCCAAGTAGTAATCCAGTTCCATCATCGATCAACTCAACTCTTCATTTGAAAAGTGAAAACCAAGTGATTGATCCAATTCCATCATCGATCGATCCCACTCCTCCCTTGAAGAGTGCAACCAAAGTGGTTGATCCGGTTCCATCATCGGTCGATACCACTTCTCACTCAAAGAGTGAGGATGTCACTCAAGTCTACTCATTAATATTGATTCACCTGGACAAGGGGGAACTCTGCCTGTCCTGATGGCACCCCCTTCAATCAATTAGATGATTTTTATTAATTGGAATCATTTGACAAAACCTCGTCTTCCTTCTTGCATGCCTTTCCAAATTACCATGCAGGTTTGTGATAGGAATATTCCTAACACTATAATAGATGAAGGTGCTTCTATTAGCATCTTATCCACGGATACTTGACAAGCTTTTGGCTCCTCACAACTTGCGCCCGTGACTCAGAATCTGTTGACCTTTAACAGAAGAGTTAGTCAACCTTTAGGGATCCTTCCTCAGTTTCTGGTTACTTTGGGAGGAAAAATGGTCTACGTCGATGTGATGGTAGTTCATGACCCCTTGGACTTTAACCTGCTCCTTGAGCGAGACTATGTCTATGTTATGAGAGATTTTGTGTCCACTCTCTTTTGAGTGATATGTTTTCCTCACAACAGAAACATAGTAATGATCTATCAACTTTCATTCATTGACCCTCATCTGATGGTCAACCATCTGCCTTCCCTGAACGATACATACATGCCAGCGATGTCTACCACACTGCAGGTCAATTATGTAACGACTTGCCCCATGTGTTAAACCCCGCACGAGATGGAATATCTCCCTTATCCTAACTTAGATCCGATAGTTGACATGGTCATCTCTTCGATAGGGCTATTAGATCCGGATCTCCCTACCCTTATTGAGGCTATCAACATGTATTTCTTCTAGAGTGTTTTTCTTCCATATAGCAAAGATCTCCTGGAATCCATGGTTGATGTTTGTCCCTTGACATGTATTCCTTACAGAGCATTGTCCTATTGGAAGCCATGATAGAGGATAGGTTGAGCATAGTTTTTCTTCTCTATGACAAGCTCGTTAAAATATGAAACAAAGGTTTTGAGCATATTTTTGCTTCTATGTGGAAATCTCATTAAAAAATGAAACAAAGTTTTTGAGCATAGTTTTGCTTCTCTATGGTAAGATCGTTAAAAAATGAAATAGAGGTCTTGAGCATAGTTTTTCTTCTCTGTGGAAAGCTCACCAAAAAATGAAATAGAAGCTATGAACATAGTTCTTTTCATGTGTCAAGCTCGTTAAAAAATAAAAAAGTCACCTCTCCTATCAAGTCTAGTATTTTCACTAGATCTCGTAGATATCGAGTCGAGTCTTTAGCTAGCTCTCGTAGATGTCTAGTTTAGTCTTTCATTAGGTCTCGTATTTGAACCTTCCTTTCATTCGTATTTGTTAGTTGACCTTTTTTCCTCAATCCAGTACAAAAATCGGTGACAATATAAGCATCGATGAATGAAACAAAGATTGGGGGGACATGTCTCCAGCCTTTGATTATCATTTTGGAGTCAATTCACTAGATTTTCAATATGGGGGCAGAGTACCAACCATCCATGAGTATCCCTCAAAACCTTTGGAAATTACATTGGGAAATTACAAACATAATTTAATTTTGTTTCAAGCTTGTGTAAAAATGAAACCAATTTTGAGCTTAGTCTTTGTTCTTTCTCATGCTCATAAATACATGAGAATGTGACCGAGTACACTTTTATCACTTTTTCAGACTCATAAAGGTTATATGAAAAAGGAACCCTCTGGACTCTCCTTTAAGATCTTTTCAGATTCTCTAAACATGAAAAGATTTCCGAGTGATCTTGCTTCCTTTCACACTCATTAAAAGGTTTGAAAGGACATCTTTCAAGTGATAGTTTATCTCTTTTTTGGCCTCGCGAGACTAATTACGAAAAAGTAGCACTCTAATCAAGCATGATTAGAAGAGTTCTTCCCTGTATTGTTTTACAATTTTTTCGGGCTTGGGAGACTAAATTTACGAAAGAGTCATACATGGAGTCGCCTTTAAGTTCTTTTCAGACTCTCTAAACATGAAAAATCACCGATTTTTCCTTCTATGGACTCGCTAAACTAGACATTGAAGGACCCATATGGGAACAAACCCTTACTTCTTCCAATTCGTTAAATAAAGGAAGAGGAACTTACCGAGGGTGAGTTATATTGAGCATGTGTTACCCTCCTTGAGCTCATTAAATGAGAAAGAGGTACTTATCTATTTGGCTGGGGGAAAAATTGAAGGAAGTGGGTCAGGTTTTTGGGAATCCTTTAAGGCAACTATTGTCGCCCTTGAACATGGCACCTGTTTGCGTCTTGTCTTATAGTTGGGTAATCCGATTGTCTCTGAGTCTACCAATTCCATGTGTTTCCATACTTTTTCGTCCAATCAAAGAGTGCTCTTATTTTTGTCATATTACATTTTTGGTACTCATCGAGTCAATGCTGCCAAGTTAGTTGTCGTGCCTCATCATGTTCAAGGGAAGTTTCACTTCAAACCATCCATCTACAATATTTCCAATTTCCATTTCCTGTGTCATTCCATATCTCATTCAATTCACCATCTTACATCACTTTCCTGTGTCAGTTTTGTGTCGATGATGGGGGATACATCAAGGCCCACCTTCGATGAGTCTTTTTTTGTCGACTTCAACACATTATCCAGGAATTAGACTTAGAAACCATTCAGTACCTTGGGATCTGCATGCCTCAATGGCATGCCTCCTCGCTTTTGACAACATGTTTACATCATTGACCTCTGATTGGATGATTCTACGAATGTTCGACCTCAACTCATTTATTCACACTTGTTGGAATGTACTAGGGTACCTTGGGAGTCATTTACATCATTGGTGATTTCCCTCACACTTGTACGGTTTACCTCAATGATCGGTAATCAAGTGGTTTCTACCATGTTAGACATCAAATCATCTATTCACATGGCTAGATTCGTACCACATCGGGATTGGGAAGAAGAACTTGGGTTGAGTGTTCACTCTATTATTTGCTTTGCCCAGGTTGTGAAGGAGATCATTTGAGCATGATGATATATATATTGTCACATAGATCCACATTGTATTGGTCCATGGCTATGTTTTATCATCTCGTAGCTCCAATGTGTATTTTTCGTGGCTATGGCCAGTTCATGTCATGGAGGTTTGGATCCACATTGTATCTTTGGTGGCCATATCCTTAGTCAATATATTTCATGAATCATGATCCAGATTTTATGAGAAGAACGAAATGAATACAGATTATTAACAGATTCTTAACACAAAATAACAGAGATACAGTAAAACTGGTTTTCTATTCAATAATGAAATAAGCTGAAACTGTAAAATGCAGCGGAAACAAGCTTGCTGGAATGGTGGCAGCTTATCTCTGAGAAGAGATGTGACGACTGTACTCATTCACAAGAAGATGATTAAAATGAGGCTATGAAGGACTTTTACCATAAACAGGAATGCCAAAAACCCTAGACATCCAAAAACCTAACCCTAGGAGATGAAGCGCCAAAAGACACGTGGGCCCCGTTTAGGTAAGTTAGTACATTAACTTCCCCGTGTCGTAACTTTTGCATACGGTCTCCGTTTTAGGCGTATGATAGCCCGTTGGAAAGGTATAATCGAGGAGATTCATTTTGGGGCCTCAATCATGTAATAGTCTATCATTAAGAATCTCTATCCTGAAAAACCTTCATTTAGGCCCTAAAAAAGGCCCCGGAAGTGAAAACTGCTAAAAATAGTAAATTGCCAAAATTGTCAGAAAACTATTTTGAGCAAATTGGAAAAGGTGGGTGGCCACTAATATCCATATGGATCAGATCAACAGTGTATTGGTCGACGACCGTGCTTTGAGTAATCTTGTATTCCAAGCATAGGTATGCCTGCCTCAGAAATGGAACATATCTTAATATTGTTTGATGGTTGTTTGCAACTTCTTGCAGGTTCTCCAACTCCACACTATTTCATTAAAGAATTATAAAGTGTTTTGACCATCGATTTCTCTTCTGATATTACACTTTAGGGGGCATTCTGTTACACATCAAATTGCCACACTTAAGTACCTTAACCTAAGTGTCTCAAGTGTCATAAAAGTGTCACATATACTGACACCATGAAATCACATATGTCACAATCCCCAGTCAACGTGGAGGAGAAATATATTATATGAAGGTCAAAATATTATGTGCACATTAATGATTTATTAATATTCATAAAAGGAAATTAATTTTGTGTGAGAATCCACCTCACATTTAGTTTCCTAATATCAATGAGAGGTTGAGAATCTCATGGATGGATGAGATATTTTCTCAAAGAAAATCCTAATTTGGTGGATATTAAGAGATATTTCCTTCTTAAAATTCTTGAGAGATATTTTCTCCCTAAAATCCTTGAGAGATATTTTCTCCCTAAAAATCTTGGAGATCCCATTTTAGTGGATCTAGTGAGTGATCTTCTCCATGGTGGTTAAGCCTCTAAATCCTATATAATGAGGGCTTTCCATGGAGAAGAGAGGGGAGATTAGAGGTATCAAACCTTTGATTCTAGAGAAAGGAGGAAGCTTGGAGATATCAAACTTATGATCGTGGGATTCATGCAAGGGTCTAGACGAGGAGAGCTTGGAGGAGTGGTGCATCATCATCCATGTTTGTAAGTATTCTCTTTGGGTTCTCATTTTAATATACTTGGTCTATTTCTTTCAAGCTTGTGTATTCTTGCATATGCNCTCCGTTTTAGGCGTATGATAGCCCGTTGGAAAGGTATCATCGAGGAGATTCATTTTGGGGCCTCAATCATGTAATAGGATATCATTAAGAAGCTCTATCCCGAAAAACCTTCATTTAGGCCCTAAAAAAGGCCCCGGAAGTGAAAACTGCTAAAAATAGTAAATTGCCAAAATTGCCAGAAAACTATTTTGAGCCAATTGGAAAAGGTGGGTGGCCATTGATATCCATCTGGATCAGATCAACAGTGTATTGGTCGACGACCGTGCTTTGAGTAATCTCGTATTCCAAGCATAGGTATGCCTGCCTCAGAAATGGAACATATATTAATATTGTTTGATGGTTGTTTGCAACTTCTTGCAGGTTCTCCAACTCCACACTATTTCATTAAAGAATTATAAAGTGTTTTGACCATCGGTTTCTCTTATGATATTACACTTTAGGGGGAATTCTGTTACACATCAAATTTCCACACTTAAGTACCTCAACCTAAGTGTCTCAAGTGTCATAAAAGTGTCACATACACTGACACCATGAAATCACATATGTCACAATCCCTAGTCAACGTGGAGGAGAAATATATTATATGAAGGTCAAAATATTATGTGCACATTAATGATTTATTAATATTCATAAAAGGAAATTAATTTTGTGTGAGAATCCACCTCACATTTAGTTTCCTAATATCAATGAGAGGTTGAGAATCTCATGGATGGATGAGATATTTTCTCAAAGAAAATCCTAATTTGGTGGATATTAAGAGATATTTCCTTCTTAAAATCCTTGAGAGATATTTTCTCCCTAAAATCCTTGAGAGATATTTTCTCCCTAAAAATCTTGGAGATCCCATTTTAGTGGATCTAGTGAGTGATCTTCTCCATGGTGGTTAAGCCTCCAAATCCTATATAATGAGGGCTTTCCATGGAGAAGAGAGGGGGGATTAGAGGTATCAAACCTTTGATTCTAGAGAAAGGAGGAAGCTTGGAGATATCAAACTTATGATCGTGGGATTCATGCAAGGGTCTAGATGAGGAGAGCTTGGAGGAGTGGTGCATCATCATCCATGTTTGTAAGTATTCTCTTTGGGTTCTCATTTTAATATACTTGGTCTATTTCTTTCAAGCTTGTGTATTCTTGCATATGCTTGTCTACCGTTCCTTCAATATTTGTAGATGAATTTGTTTAATCTGATCTTGTAGAGTAGGAGTTCTTTGTTTCTCTTTTTTGTATGTTGCATTGCAGGTATCGATTTGTGCTAAGGATTTTGGAGATCAAGCTTGGATTGGAAGCAGCGAGGACAAACTTCGAAACTAGGTGCATCACACCTTTTCTCCCCCTCTCTCTCTTTCTGGTTAGTTAAACTAAATTCAAAGGGATGTTAGTGTCCACTTGTGTTTTCATGTCTTGGTTTAGGGGTCAATAATCCAAGGGAAAGTTCACATGTTCGCAGGGGAATATTTCTATAACACCAATCCACCAAGTTCCATTTATTCTTAGAGATTCCAAGTATAATGTAGCCCTATGTAATGAAATGTTGGAATTTGGGTATCTCATAGGTTCTCCTTTTTGCAATGAAAGTGGAAAAGTTTCCCACCATTCATGTGTATACAGGAGAGCCTCAATGACATACAAATTCACTATCTCATCATATTGGGTTAAATCAACTCTTTGATTTTGTCACATCTTAGTTGTATTCTTAGAGTCCTTGAAAAAATGATGGTCATCATTGATTATCATGGCAGTAAGAGGGAATTCCCCTCGAACAATTAAACTAGCAATGCTATTGACAATAATGAAAGGACTCCACTCTTTTTTCCATTACACTTGATTAACAATAAATGAATACAATACCCTTAACTAAACATCCCCAACATAAGCGTTGGAGTTTCATCCCAATTTTGTTTGCAAGAATAATTTGAATAGATATAAATCATAGAGCAAATAATGTTCTTGAGGAGTTGAGGTAGAGTAGATCATACCAAAATCATGAATTTGATTAATTTTACAAGGTTTCTTGTAGCCAGTTGATGAAATGTGAATTTTGTGTACCACCACTCATGGAGAAAAATAACATATGTCCTTGATGGTGGTCAATAAGAAATACCATGTAGTTCTAGGCCTCAAACTTTGTGGACTTCTTGTAACATTTGTTCCTCATGTTGTTTACTGGCTTTTAATTGTTCTTTCCATTTCCTCTCTTCTATCAAGTAACTATTGTTTCATTAGGTTTTCATTTTCCATATTTCATGCTAGTAGGTGTCCTTGAAAAGGACTCCTAAGTCATATAATTATTCCCCACCTTTCCATTTTTTAAGATTATTCTAAAGAGAAATGAACTCATAAGTGTTTAGGAGAATGCCATACAATATGCCATTCATAATTTTATTGAGTTTCAATTTGTTTGATGAAGTATAGTGGTGAGTATTCCCACCTATCATGTGGATGACCTGGGTTCGATCCCTAACTACGGTGCCAAAAATGATAGGTGAAATAAACACCTTACTAATCACAGTAGTGGTGGATAAGTTACTTGTGCATTTACTTTATCAAACCATGATTCACACACTTGTAAAATGCCTTGATCTGTATGTGTGGGTCTTAGAAGTCATATTTATCTTTGATTCCTATGATGCTCCTATTGATAAGAAGTGAAAGAAACTAACTATTAACTCGAATCTACTTATTATCTAAAGATATATATAGCAAAATCATACTCATATTTTGATCCCTATAATTCATCATCCACTGTATTCTTACCAAACTTCACATACACTTGCATGATTAAACCAAATTATACAGTGCTAGGAAATTTTGAAGAGTCACTAAATATGGAAATCTAAATTTTAGAGTTAAGCTATGGAATTAAAAATGCTTGGATAGAGATTAGGCTACATAAATTTGAAATTAAAAGTTTCTCTACATAATTACAATGTTACTAGGCTATAGGAAATTGAACTTAAAAGCTGAACTATAAAATTGCAATGTTGCTAGGTTGTAAGAAGTTAAGTTACAAAATTACAATTACTTGAATATAAGCTTAAGCTACAAAACCCACAAATAGTCAAGTTAGATAATCTATTGATCCAGGTGGATATCAGTGGCCACCCACGTATTCTGTTAGAAAAATAGGACCGCGGAGCAATAAAATAAAACAAATGCGGAAACAAAACATAGAAGATACACAATACAAGAGAGACACAGATTTACGTGGTTCACCCAGTGTGGGCTACGTCCACCAGAGAAATTGCCAGGTTCTTCGTTTATTATTATCCAGCAAATGAAGGGATACAGCCTACAACAAAACCCGTTGTAACTTACTCTTCTTTCTCTCACAGTCTCCTCTCTCAGAATACAATACTCACCATCATACATAGTTGCAATACATTTCCCTCATAAAAGAGGGTTGCCTTCTAGGGAAAAAAACCCTAACATAATTTCTACAGTTAGATCCGCGACCTTATAATGAATGGTCCAGATTTACAATGAAATTACAATATACTTTTACAAGGCAATTTTTCCTTCCGGGCCCCGCTTGCCCCCGAACCCCCCAGCTTGGGGGATAGGCCCCCGGGACCCCGTAGAGGGGGTACCCCCCTCTGCACTCCCCCGCGTGGAAGAGTGTACATACTTATGGGGTGTAAAGTCTTCATGGGGTATAAACACGACTGAAAAACACAAGACCTCTGATTCAGGAAGATAATCAAGCTCCACAACCAACATATTCCAACTGGATCAAAATAGTTCTTTGACAATTTACTATTTTTAGCATTTTTTCGGGTCCTAAACTTCAAGGGCCATTTTCAAGGGCCATTTTGAGGGCCTAAATGACGTTTTTTTCACTATCAGGCATCTCAATGCTAATTGACGACATTATTGAGCCTATGAAATGAAGCTCCTCGTCAATACCCTTCCAACGAGCTATCGTACACCGCAAACATAGATCGTATGCCAAAGTTACGCCCCTGGGAAGATGATACATCAAACTACCCAAAATGAGGTCCATAAAACTGTTGGCTTTTCATCTTTCGGGGTTAGAGATTTGGATTTTCTTTATGTTAAAAATACCTTTGGAGCCTTATTGTAACATTATATTTTTGCAAATGAGTGTAGCTATCACATCTCTTCTTAGAGATAAGCTGCCACCATTCTAGTGAGTCTTTCACTCTGTAATTCTACAGTTTTGTACATTTCTCTCATTAATAGAAATTGTGTATTACTGTATCTCTGTGTTTATGGTTATATCTATGATATATCTCTATTATATTATTAGATATATGATATTTCTCTTTACATTTATTTATTATATCTCTGCTCTCATTTCGTGCTGAAAATAATTTGGATCAATGGTACTAGAGCAGGATGCTTCTGATCGTTTTTCAGTGCAAGTCCCCAACGAGGTTCGAGTATAGCAGGTTGAGTCTCAAGCTTATCTCTCTTGAGGAAAATCTCTCTCGCACGCCCAAGAAACCATCCATGGTGGAAGAAAATAAAAATGACAGAGCAAAATATTCGATTAATCTGTTGCTTGAGTAAGATCTCATGCGATAGAGGGACGAAATGATGGAGAATTTTACCCACATCCTTCAATTCCTGGCGATAACAACAAAAACATCTTCATTAAGCATCCACTTTGGAGGCACCTCTCCTTTCAAGGTACACGTTAAATTTGATATTCCTGTATTTGAAGGTCAGATAGATGCAGCTGCCCTTGAAAAATGGTTAAGTCTGCTAGAAGGTTATTTCTCTGTTCACAATTTTTCTGATAGGGAAAAGATCACCTTCACACTCCTTAAGGCTCCCCCCCATGTCAAACATTGGTGGTAATCTTACTGGGAGAAAATTTGCATAGAGGAGTCTGGAATATATGGGGTCGAGCCCACTTGGTATTTTTTTGTGGATGCGGTCAAGGAACAATATTACCCTGTTGGTAACTAAGACGACCAGTACATGATATGGACCACACTATGACAAGAGAGGGGCCAAATAGTATCAGAGTTCACAAATACTTTCCATACCTTGTGAACCAAGTTGGGTATCNAATGCTTTCTATTGGGGTACAAACCACACAAACTTGGCCTTTACGCCACCCTTGGTCACCTGGCTTAGGGCCCAAGTGATATGAGAGAGTCCCAACACAAACCATTGATAAAAGTTGGCGAGGCCCAAGAAGATGTGAAGCCAATCATTGTCTTTGAGGCCAACCAATCATGGATGAATTGAATCTTGGCTGGATCCACATGTACACCTTGCTCATACACAATGTGTTAGCACATGAAATATTCAGTAGTAAAAAATTTTTGACCTTAGTGCATGAAAGAGTTTTGGTGTCATGATAGTGTTCATCATCATGAAAGAAATAGGGGTCAGATTTGGTATCCTAAAGCCTGGCCATTTTCAAGATTCTTATACCAAAGAAACATCTTACAGTTTCCTCTTGCAAACAACAACATTATCCACTGCCAACCTTGTGCTGCGAACTGTCCATTACAAATTTGCGTTGCAAACTCTCTGTTTTCTTGATATATCAAACGCTTTTCAATTGAGATTCATCTAGGTATGAGGTTTTAACCTGTCAAGTCATATTTTTATCCTCAGACGTGGAAAATATTGTAAGATTTTCATAAAAACCTAGTTCAATTCACGTTGCAAACTAGTGCTGTGAACTTAACCATTGGCGCTGCAAACCCTCTGTTTTACATAGAGTTGTTTCAATTTTGCCTGTCTGCAGCCTCATCCAAGTTGGATATTTATTCTTCTTTTCTCACCTCCTACTTGCAACTTGTTCATCCTTCAACTGTTGTTGTGCATACAATTACAACTTAAGTGATGATTTTGGGTCTTGAGTTAAATTTATCATCTTCATATGATTTATCCAAGGTTACTTCATGTTTCAAGAGGTTTGTAGCAGGATCTGGAATTTTTTTTCCCAACTTCTTATGATTTTTTTTTTAAGTTTGGAATCTTTTTGGAGGTAACCATGCACCTACAGGAAAGTTCGTAGTGCGTGTTATCAAAGGCGTTACAAACTGGTAATTTAGGACAATTTGTAGCAATTAGCACACACCATAGTCATTTTTTAATAATAAATTTTAAATTCCGATTTGGGTTCTTCTGATTTTTTTTTTGGAGATGAATCATAATATCATGGAATTGCTGACCAAAAATCAGCCTGACCTAGTTCGTTGTTTGGGAGAAAACTTGAAATCATCACCTATAGGAAATTTCACAGCCCATGCTGTCAAAGACACTACAAACTCTAATAGTTTGATAAATCTGAGTTGAAGGAGGGATGCCACCTTTCTGAGTGGTTCGAATGGTTTCCTAGGTGGTAGTTGGACACGAGGGATATGGTTTCTATCACGAGAACAAGCAGCATGACCTGTTTCAAAAGACATTTATCACAATAGACAAGATCCAAAATAATAGGAATTTGTTATGTTTTTGTTGGAATCTTTTGTAACAGACTCCTAAATGGAGGAGGATACTATGTAGTTCCTTGGTTTCAACCTCCTTAGAGTAGAGAGAGATCATTCACTATATATAACAATGGTTTTTTTGAGGAAAGGGTTGGATTCATGATCAAAGAGAAGAGAGAGTTGGGGGAGCAGTGTAGTTGCTCATTTGTAAGCCCTAGGGCCTGTTTGTAATCAACATTTCTACCATTAAATATTCGTGAGAGTTGTTTATCATATTGTATTCTTTGTTTTCCATTTCTCTTGTCATCCTCTTGCTTGAATATATTGCAGGTTTCGAGGATCATAGTTGCCATTGATTGATGGATTCATGAACAACAGAGGATGTTGTAGCTTGCCCATTAAATCATTGTTTATTGTTTAAGAAATATTTAATCTATTTGCAGAAAGGATCTCTGTACAATGGATGTTCTTCCTTTTGTCATATTCTCTATGCTTATACTCATCATTATATAGCCCTTTTTTCCAATATACAGTTGATTTCCTTTTATCTGTAGGATGTTATGACTCCATGCCCAATGGAAAGCCTATGCAGGCATTTTGCTTCCCTCTCCCTTTTTTACTCAGTCTTGTTGTTCCACTCAAGTATAAACTTGTTTTAAATCATTTGATTCTGATGGATACTGGGCTTGTTCTTAAAGTAGTGTAAGAAAAACTCCTCGTGCTAACATTTTTGGCGTTGTTTCCAGGAATGAAGTTGAAGATCTTCCATGGGATGTACGACACAAATTACTACTAGTTCTTGATGGTGAGCAAATATTGGTGACATAACAGACTAGAATTTTTCACCATGGAGACTCCATACATTTTAAGAACTTGTTGGTGATTCAAATCAAGTTACAAGACTCCACTGAGGAACAAGCTCGAACAAAAAATGGAAGGAAGACACAAGAAGTCCATGTATCAATATATAAGTTTTCTTCAAGAGCTCATATTCTTTTTTATCAGTTCTTTCCTATCCTTTCCTTCATATATTAGGAGAATCATCCTTTTCTTTCTTTACTCTAATGACTATAAGCCTACTACTGTATATCCCTCTTTAAAAGAATAAGGTTTGCATTCTTCTTACATAGTTGATGTTGACCCTAGTCCTTCATCTGAAACATATGAGAACAATGTTTGTATTCAAATCCTTCCTGAACATGATCAACCCTGTAGCCACATGGATGATACAATTGATTCACCACCTTCTCTAATCATAGTACCATCTTCTACCACCACTGCTGGAATTTGCAATCAATCCATTGAACCTCACTTTCAACCTACTAATATTTAGTCCAGAGAAAAAAAAAATGCTTAAACCCTTAAAGCTACCATCTACTCTTCATCCTTACCCTCCCAAGTTTTTAGAATATCTGCCTCTTTTTGTTGGATAAGATCGTATTATAACTTAGAAGCATATGAGATATTTTTAGAATGTCATTGACAATTTGGAAATTATGCATGAGGATGTTGTTATGAGGTTATTTGCCAAATCTTTGGTTGGAGATGTTGCTTTGTGGTTTAAAAATATAGAGGTTGGTTTCATTGGTTTGTGAGATGAGTTATTTGGTGCATTTTCAAGGTACCATTGATCAATACTTATTGAGTTTTATGATTTGAAAATTGGAGAGGATGAAGCTCTTGCTATTTTCAATAGAATATTTTATAGTTTTTATTGCAGCATGCCTTTAGATATCTGACATCCTGAAACTGCTGCTAAACTGTGTTATGTAAAAAATATTCATCCAGATTTGTCTCTCCTCCTAGAAAGGAGGTCTTTCACCTTGCAACAAATGTTAATTGATGCTCAAGAGGTTGAGGATAATCTCAAAGCATGTGCAAACTTTTCAGATCAAATTAAGGATGAGGAGTGGAATGCAAACATAACTAACAATGAACATGAACAAGAAGGATGCCATGAGGAGGATTTGGCAGAGTAGCCTGTTGAGGAGCAAGATGTTGTCTCTAATTTTGTTAATTATGATATTCAAGAAGCCTTTTGTTTACTTGTATATTATGAGTACAATAACTATGAAAAGGTGATTTCCAAAAAACATCAGAAATATCCTTTCATCCAGAAAATGTTTCTTTTCAACAGTCTTATGAAAGCATTCAACCCATTTACGACAGTTATGACCTCTATCATAGGGAAAATTGTGAATTAGTTGGAGGTAACTCATTTCCCTTATGATTTTCTTCATTTAAGATTTTGAAAGAAAAAATTGAAGTTGCTTATAGAGCATAGACAGTTGAGCTACAAAATCACACAAGTTTTTTGGAAGATAATGATAACATTATAAGTCAACAACAACCTTTCCATGTTCTTAGTGATCCTATGGTTCTCTGTATGGATAATTTTATTTAGGTTGAAATGCATGATAAGGAAAATAATCAGACTGTTGCCATTTGTTCTGAGAATGATCTTGCATTTGAAAACTTAGAACAAGAAAAATCAACATTTGAAGAAAAGTATACAATGAAGAAATAAGTTTGTAGGTTTCTATATACTTGTGAACATGAAGGAACTATAGACACAGGTTGTCCTTTCCTTTTTATCGATCAACAAGTGGTATTCACACATATTCTTCAAGATCCTTTTGCATTTCTGTTGGAAATATCAGATAAATAGACACTTATGAATTACCTAGAATCAATCAGTGGAATTGGTTCTTCAAAGTGGATATGTTTTCAGATTGGATTTAATTTTCAATTTAAATTTCCATTAAGCAAGGTTATGCAAGGAATTCAATCACTAGACAAGGTCCTTGCATGGATGCACTGGATTTTTGATTTCACCTGATCAAGCATCTCAGAGATCAGGTTAGAAGAAGGGGAATGAGCTCATCATATGGGCATTTTTTTGTTTTTTTTTTTTCAGTTTCTTGGTTTGCAGTTGATCAACATAAGACTCCATAGCCCAATGGATAAGGCACTGGAGCTGAAATGTTCTTGGAATATCACAGGGAGCATGCCATCCCATGTGGAGCCAATGTTAGCACATGAAATGTTTAGGAGTCAAAAAATTCTGACCTTAGTGCATGAAAGAGTTTTGGTGTCATGATAGTGTTCATCATCATGAAAGAAATAGGGGTCAACTTTGGTATCCTAAACCCTGTCCATTTTCAATATTGTTATACCAAATCAACATCTTACACTTTCCTCTTGCAAACAACATTATCTATTGCCAACCCTGCGCTACGAACTGCCCATTGCAAATCTGCGCTGCAAACTCGCACTGCAAACTCTCTGTTTTCTTGATAGATCAAACCCTTTTCATTTTTGATTCATCTAGGTCCAAGGGTTTTACCTTTCAACTCATATTTTTCTCCTCAGATGTCAAAAATCTTGCAAGCTTTTCATAAGAACCTAGTTCAATTCACATTGTAAACTGGCGCTGCAAACCCTCTATTTTACACAAAGTTGTTTCAATTCTTCCTATTTGCAGCCTCATCCAAGTTGGATTTTTGTTCTTCTTTTCTCACCTCCTACTTGCAACCTGTTCATCCCCCAACTGTTGTTGTGCATACAATTACAACTTAAGTGATGATTTTGGGTCTTGAGCTAAATTTAACATCTTCAAATGATTTATCCAAGGTTACTTCATGTTTCAAGAGGTTTGTAGCAGGATCTAGAAGGTTTTTCCCANAATGCTTTCTATTGGGGTACAAACCACACAAACTTGGCCTTTACGCCACCCTTGGTCACCTGGCTTAGGGCCCAAGTGATATGAGAGAGTCCCAACACAAACCATTGATAAAAGTTGGCGAGGCCCAAGAAGATGTGAAGCCAATCATTGTCTTTGAGGCCAACCAATCATGGATGAATTGAATCTTGGCTGGATCCACATGTACACCTTGCTCATACACAATGTGTTAGCACATGAAATATTCAGTAGTAAAAAATTTTTGACCTTAGTGCATGAAAGAGTTTTGGTGTCATGATAGTGTTCATCATCATGAAAGAAATAGGGGTCAGATTTGGTATCCTAAAGCCTGGCCATTTTCAAGATTCTTATACCAAAGAAACATCTTACAGTTTCCTCTTGCAAACAACAACATTATCCACTGCCAACCTTGTGCTGCGAACTGTCCATTACAAATTTGCGTTGCAAACTCTCTGTTTTCTTGATATATCAAACGCTTTTCAATTGAGATTCATCTAGGTATGAGGTTTTAACCTGTCAAGTCATATTTTTATCCTCAGACGTGGAAAATATTGTAAGATTTTCATAAAAACCTAGTTCAATTCACGTTGCAAACTAGTGCTGTGAACTTAACCATTGGCGCTGCAAACCCTCTGTTTTACATAGAGTTGTTTCAATTTTGCCTGTCTGCAGCCTCATCCAAGTTGGATATTTATTCTTCTTTTCTCACCTCCTACTTGCAACTTGTTCATCCTTCAACTGTTGTTGTGCATACAATTACAACTTAAGTGATGATTTTGGGTCTTGAGTTAAATTTATCATCTTCATATGATTTATCCAAGGTTACTTCATGTTTCAAGAGGTTTGTAGCAGGATCTGGAATTTTTTTTCCCAACTTCTTATGATTTTTTTTTTAAGTTTGGAATCTTTTTGGAGGTAACCATGCACCTACAGGAAAGTTCGTAGTGCGTGTTATCAAAGGCGTTACAAACTGGTAATTTAGGACAATTTGTAGCAATTAGCACACACCATAGTCATTTTTTAATAATAAATTTTAAATTCCGATTTGGGTTCTTCTGATTTTTTTTTTGGAGATGAATCATAATATCATGGAATTGCTGACCAAAAATCAGCCTGACCTAGTTCGTTGTTTGGGAGAAAACTTGAAATCATCACCTATAGGAAATTTCACAGCCCATGCTGTCAAAGACACTACAAACTCTAATAGTTTGATAAATCTGAGTTGAAGGAGGGATGCCACCTTTCTGAGTGGTTCGAATGGTTTCCTAGGTGGTAGTTGGACACGAGGGATATGGTTTCTATCACGAGAACAAGCAGCATGACCTGTTTCAAAAGACATTTATCACAATAGACAAGATCCAAAATAATAGGAATTTGTTATGTTTTTGTTGGAATCTTTTGTAACAGACTCCTAAATGGAGGAGGATACTATGTAGTTCCTTGGTTTCAACCTCCTTAGAGTAGAGAGAGATCATTCACTATATATAACAATGGTTTTTTTGAGGAAAGGGTTGGATTCATGATCAAAGAGAAGAGAGAGTTGGGGGAGCAGTGTAGTTGCTCATTTGTAAGCCCTAGGGCCTGTTTGTAATCAACATTTCTACCATTAAATATTCGTGAGAGTTGTTTATCATATTGTATTCTTTGTTTTCCATTTCTCTTGTCATCCTCTTGCTTGAATATATTGCAGGTTTCGAGGATCATAGTTGCCATTGATTGATGGATTCATGAACAACAGAGGATGTTGTAGCTTGCCCATTAAATCATTGTTTATTGTTTAAGAAATATTTAATCTATTTGCAGAAAGGATCTCTGTACAATGGATGTTCTTCCTTTTGTCATATTCTCTATGCTTATACTCATCATTATATAGCCCTTTTTTCCAATATACAGTTGATTTCCTTTTATCTGTAGGATGTTATGACTCCATGCCCAATGGAAAGCCTATGCAGGCATTTTGCTTCCCTCTCCCTTTTTTACTCAGTCTTGTTGTTCCACTCAAGTATAAACTTGTTTTAAATCATTTGATTCTGATGGATACTGGGCTTGTTCTTAAAGTAGTGTAAGAAAAACTCCTCGTGCTAACATTTTTGGCGTTGTTTCCAGGAATGAAGTTGAAGATCTTCCATGGGATGTACGACACAAATTACTACTAGTTCTTGATGGTGAGCAAATATTGGTGACATAACAGACTAGAATTTTTCACCATGGAGACTCCATACATTTTAAGAACTTGTTGGTGATTCAAATCAAGTTACAAGACTCCACTGAGGAACAAGCTCGAACAAAAAATGGAAGGAAGACACAAGAAGTCCATGTATCAATATATAAGTTTTCTTCAAGAGCTCATATTCTTTTTTATCAGTTCTTTCCTATCCTTTCCTTCATATATTAGGAGAATCATCCTTTTCTTTCTTTACTCTAATGACTATAAGCCTACTACTGTATATCCCTCTTTAAAAGAATAAGGTTTGCATTCTTCTTACATAGTTGATGTTGACCCTAGTCCTTCATCTGAAACATATGAGAACAATGTTTGTATTCAAATCCTTCCTGAACATGATCAACCCTGTAGCCACATGGATGATACAATTGATTCACCACCTTCTCTAATCATAGTACCATCTTCTACCACCACTGCTGGAATTTGCAATCAATCCATTGAACCTCACTTTCAACCTACTAATATTTAGTCCAGAGAAAAAAAAAATGCTTAAACCCTTAAAGCTACCATCTACTCTTCATCCTTACCCTCCCAAGTTTTTAGAATATCTGCCTCTTTTTGTTGGATAAGATCGTATTATAACTTAGAAGCATATGAGATATTTTTAGAATGTCATTGACAATTTGGAAATTATGCATGAGGATGTTGTTATGAGGTTATTTGCCAAATCTTTGGTTGGAGATGTTGCTTTGTGGTTTAAAAATATAGAGGTTGGTTTCATTGGTTTGTGAGATGAGTTATTTGGTGCATTTTCAAGGTACCATTGATCAATACTTATTGAGTTTTATGATTTGAAAATTGGAGAGGATGAAGCTCTTGCTATTTTCAATAGAATATTTTATAGTTTTTATTGCAGCATGCCTTTAGATATCTGACATCCTGAAACTGCTGCTAAACTGTGTTATGTAAAAAATATTCATCCAGATTTGTCTCTCCTCCTAGAAAGGAGGTCTTTCACCTTGCAACAAATGTTAATTGATGCTCAAGAGGTTGAGGATAATCTCAAAGCATGTGCAAACTTTTCAGATCAAATTAAGGATGAGGAGTGGAATGCAAACATAACTAACAATGAACATGAACAAGAAGGATGCCATGAGGAGGATTTGGCAGAGTAGCCTGTTGAGGAGCAAGATGTTGTCTCTAATTTTGTTAATTATGATATTCAAGAAGCCTTTTGTTTACTTGTATATGATGAGTACAATAACTATGAAAAGGTGATTTCCAAAAAACATCAGAAATATCCTTTCATCCAGAAAATGATTCTTTTCAACAGTCTTATGAAAGCATTCAACCCATTTACGAAAGTTATGACCTCTATCATAGGGAAAATTGTGAATTAGTTGAAGGTAACTCATTTCCCTTATGATTTTCTTCATTTAATATTTTGAAAGAAAAAATTGAAGTTGCTTATAGAGCATAGACAGTTGAGCTGCAAAATCACACAAGTTTTTTGGAAGATAATGATAACATTATAAGTCAACAACAACCTTTCCATGTTCTTAGTGATCCTATGCTTCTATGTATGGATAATTTTATTTAGGTTGAAATGCATGATAAGGAAAATAATCAGACTGTTGCCATTTGTTCTGAGAATGATCTTGCATTTGAAAACTTAGAACAAGAAAAATCAACATTTGAAGAAAAGTATACAATGAAGAAATAAGTTTGTAGGTTTCTATATACTTGTGAACATGAAGGAACTATAGACACAGGTTGTCCTTTCCTTTTTATCGATCAACAAGTGGTATTCACACATATTCTTCAAGATCCTTTTGCATTTCTGTTGGAAATATCAGATAAATAGACACTTATGAATTACCTAGAATCAATCAGTGGAATTGGTTCTTCAAAGTGGATATGTTTTCAGATTGGATTTAATTTTCAATTTAAATTTCCATTAAGCAAGGTTATGCAAGGAATTCAATCACTAGACAAGGTCCTTGCATGGATGCACTGGATTTTTGATTTCACCTGATCAAGCATCTCAGAGATCAGGTTAGAAGAAGGGGAATGAGCTCATCATATGGGCATTTTTTTGTTTTTTTTTTTTCAGTTTCTTGGTTTGCAGTTGATCAACATAAGACTCCATAGCCCAATGGATAAGGCACTGGAGCTGAAATGTTCTTGGAATATCACAGGGAGCATGCCATCCCATGTGGAGCCAATGTTAGCACATGAAATGTTTAGGAGTCAAAAAATTCTGACCTTAGTGCATGAAAGAGTTTTGGTGTCATGATAGTGTTCATCATCATGAAAGAAATAGGGGTCAACTTTGGTATCCTAAACCCTGTCCATTTTCAATATTGTTATACCAAATCAACATCTTACACTTTCCTCTTGCAAACAACATTATCTATTGCCAACCCTGCGCTACGAACTGCCCATTGCAAATCTGCGCTGCAAACTCGCACTGCAAACTCTCTGTTTTCTTGATAGATCAAACCCTTTTCATTTTTGATTCATCTAGGTCCAAGGGTTTTACCTTTCAACTCATATTTTTCTCCTCAGATGTCAAAAATCTTGCAAGCTTTTCATAAGAACCTAGTTCAATTCACATTGTAAACTGGCGCTGCAAACCCTCTATTTTACACAAAGTTGTTTCAATTCTTCCTATTTGCAGCCTCATCCAAGTTGGATTTTTGTTCTTCTTTTCTCACCTCCTACTTGCAACCTGTTCATCCCCCAACTGTTGTTGTGCATACAATTACAACTTAAGTGATGATTTTGGGTCTTGAGCTAAATTTAACATCTTCAAATGATTTATCCAAGGTTACTTCATGTTTCAAGAGGTTTGTAGCAGGATCTAGAAGGTTTTTCCCAACTTATTATGCAAATTTTTAAAGTTTGGAATCATTTTGGAGGTAAATACGAACCTACAGGAAAGTTTGGAGCGCGTTTTGTCAAAGGCGCCACGAACTAGTAATTTGGGATAGTTTGTAGCAATTAGCACACAACAAAGTTATTTTTTAATCATAAATTTTAAATTCTGATCTGGGTTCTTCTGAAATTCTGTTTGGAGATGAATCATAATATCATGGACTTTCTAACAAAAAATTAGCTTGACCCAGTTTTTCGTCTGGGAGAAAAGCTGAAATCATCACCTACAAGAAAGTTCGCAGCGCATGTTGTCAAAGGCACTGCGAACTCTATGTTCGACAACACAGTTATTCCAATAGAGGACGAACACCTTCAGTAACCAATCACATAACTAGATCAAAGATCAAAACACCGATGTTTTCACGTGGTAAAACCCCTATGGGGAAACATCCACGGCCCTAGCCAACGCGGCCACTTGGAGTAGTTTATTAATGCAAAGAAAAATATTACAGAGAGATTTTACAAGAGAGTTTCTCACAATAGATCATCGGCAAATGACCCTCCATGCTCTTTAAATAGAGATCATGGACCAATCGG
>JZKD02S2403430.1:0-12771 GCA_000966675.3 Picea glauca
TTTTTTTTTTTTACAGGTAGACTAAATTTTACCATTAGCATAATTTAGACTTAGACCTTAGATTTTGTATTGGGCGACAATCAATTAGGGAAGTTGTTTTAAAAAAACTTAACACGTTAATTGTCCTAAGGCCTTCTAGGTTCATCCCTCTATCATCAACAATGTGACGTGCCCTTCAGGACACACTAGGTGCTCCAAGGGTGCCACTCGCCTCATCTGTTCCCTTGCACAACGTGCCCTTCAGGACGCACTACGTGCTCCATGGGTGCCACTCACCTCTTGACTGATTGGTAGACATCAATAACCCCTGGAGTCAACACTCCGCCATGTGAACTTGTGGGAGACTAAGGGATTCTAAGGAATAAGGTCCCCGCCTTATTGCGTGCCCCTTAGAATCATCGTGAGCGACTGTCGCAGTCTACCCTGACGACATCGTGGGTCCTCTCGAACTAGGTAATCATTAACCTACAGTTTGAGCCACGACGGGAGTGCTAGTAGGCTGTGGCAGGGCTGCTGTCCACACCTCTCCCTCAACATCTCTGGTAGTCGTGCGTGACCCCTTTACTCCATATGTGAGTCTGGTCGGCAAGCTATCGTCAGCCTACATCATCAACAAATCATGTTAGAACATATCCATATCATATCATCCAGTTAGATGCACTAATATCACAGTAAAACAATCAAATCCCATGGGCACACTCCCTAACTCGATCTGAAGTCCAAGGGGTTCCATCGATGCCTCAGCATCCTCTAGGTCCGTAATCCTGCACACTCAGTAAAACCGAGTCAATAGCACCTGTCTATGTCAAAGCGGTAAAACAACATGTCATCAACCCATAACACCTCATAATCCAAATCAAAAGTTTTAATAGCATAATAATCCGGATCACTTGCGAGCAAGTGTCCTCAAAGAATAAGTTTGCTCAGTGCGCTAGAGCGGGATGTTACATTATAGTTAAATCTGGTTGTAATTCGTAGTTGGGAGATACAGGAAATTGATTAGATAGATTTTTTTTTAAATTATGAGTATTTTTGCATAATAATGTTCCTCATTTGGGATAGGGAATGTTACAATATGATATCAGAGCTCTAGTTCAAACATCGGGCTTGTATGGGAAAAGAACCAGAGTGAATTGGTGAAATTCATTGTTGTAGACCTCGGTCTATGCAAATTTGGGGGGAAACCGAGAAATCAGAGAAAAATATCCAAATTCATGAGAACAAATCAAGTTTAAAGGACTCATAAGTGTTTAAGAGGTTCAATGGAGCCAATGTGTGAAGTTGTAGATTTAAATTCAACCTTAAAGGTCAAAATTTAAGTTTTAATGGCCATTGTAGAAGTTGGACAAAATTTATGAACTGATGACTGAGATCGCATTCGATCACGAGATCAATGGTCCAGATTCACTTTAATAAATTTGAAAATTCATAAGGTTTCAGTCGTTTGAAAGGTTGAGTAGATCAATAGCTGAGATTCACTTTCAACGATTGGGAAGTTGAATCATATCGACAGTATAGATTAGTTTCAATTTTTTGATAGTTGGATATGATCGACCATCAAGATCATCTTGGATTGAATATTGATGGTCCAAATTCATTGGGAATTCGGTCGAAATCTCTAAGTGTTGAAAATTCGCCAAGAGAAATCGTTGATGGTTGATGGTCGGGTTGGTCGAATTAGAGAAGAGTTTCATTTGGCCAAAATAAATCTTCAATGGTTGATGGTTGGGTGTCAATAGAGTTGCAATAATTTGTTAGATCGATGGTCGAGATCATTTTTCAATGGGAGATAAACTGTCCAAATTCATCGAGAGTTTAGTAAAAAAAATTCTAAGTGCTGGAGTTGGCCAAAGGAAATTGTTGACAGTCAGGTCAGTCGGATTCGGAAAAATGTTTTTAGTCGCTAATGAAAATTGTCAATGGTCGATAGGTCGATGGTCGGGTGTTCAAAAAAGTATTGAAATTGAGCAAGAGAAATTTTCGATGGCCGATGGGTTGATGATCGGGTGTCGACCGAATCGAAGAGGTGTTTGGGTCATCCAATAGAATTGGTCAATGGATGATGGAGAAAAGAGAGTGATGATGTTTCATGGCATGTCAACATCTATGTTTCATTCCACATCAACCTTATTCCATGTTATAATTTACGTGCCGTGCCACGTCAACATCCATGTGTCATGCCATGTCAACCAATAGGGATGGACGATGGCCAAAAGTTAGATCGATCGAACTAGAAAAGTGTTTTTTCGGTTAACATGGATCGTCAATGGATGACCGTCAATTCGGTTGGTTTGACAAGGTATTACAATTGTTTTCCAAGATAAATCACTAATGGTCAATGACCGATAATTTGGAATGAAGGAGATTCACGAACAAGTTTGGTTTGGTAGTAAGAATTATCTATCGACCAATCGTCAATGGAGCTTGGATAAATGGCTCATATTTCATGTGATTTGAGATCAAAAATTCATATTTAAAAGTTTGTTATAGTAGCAAAACAATAAATTTTATATGAAGTTTTCTAAAGTTTTCATATTTTTGAAGGTCATGAACTTGCGAGACGATTTTGAGGCCCTAAATGACGTTTTTATCCAATCAAAACCCACGAAAACAAAGAGTATGAGGGTACAATCTACCTCTATATCTTGATTATAACAACTAGGAGAGAGTTATCCAATGATCTATCTCGAGTGTAAACAGAGCTCATATGAGAAATTTACAGTCGAACCAACAAGGGTAAAATTTTGCCACTAGATTACTTCCAGAGGGAATAACTCCTTGCTCAAAAGTATGTTTGGGGAAAAGGAGTAGTATATGAAAATATTATGATCCATAGAAGATATCCATGGGTCTAGATTTAGAATATGGGTATGTAAAAATGTGCAGGAACAAAAAGAAGTCACATGTAGCACACATGGATAAATTGGGAAAAACAATCAAAACTTCTCTGGACCATAACTCTCATCCCGGAGTTCGGATCAAAGAAAATGAATATTCATTGGAAAGGTATAGAGGATTAGCAGACATATCTCAACCCATAATTTTGAATTGGGCATCAAAATTTATCAAAAAGTAATAAATATATTTGTGTAGCAGCAAATGAGTGGGAAATTGAAACATGTTAATGTTGTAACGTTTCTCTCAAAACTTAGTTTGGGACATGAGTACAACCATTGGAAAGTTGTTTAAGAGAGGAATGCATCTAAGAAATCAGATTTTGATTTGGTTCATTTGTCCTTCATAAATTTATGAAGAAATATCATGCGTTATAATTGATGAAATGTTTTATGTTATGCATGTTCTAATAGTAATATTTGCATGCATATTTCTTGCAAAATTAGAGGTGCGGGAAAGAAACTTTGGTTATTATATGAGGACTTGAGTTATGGAAGATTCTCAGGGATCTTATAGCCATGAGGAAGATATAATAGATCTTCATTTCAGCATGGGAAATGTTGATATAAATTAAAATGGAAGAAGAGATAGGCATGAGCCTATAACTATGAGAAGCCTGCATAAGGAAATGCATAGCTATAGAGTGGATAATGAAATGATTATGAAATCTCAAGAAGATATACTTCAACATTTGAATATGTTTCATAAGTAAGTCAACAAGGAAACTAGCACCAAGAAAGCAACTAGTACTAGACAAGTGTCAGAATCCAGATCCCATAGAAAAATGGATGCGCATGGAAATGATAGGAAGTCAATAAGAATGAGTAAGAACCATCATTCTCCAAGGAAATCCACAAGAATAACTCATGCAATTTTAGGTCTAAGGAGCATCCCAAGTGTGTCTCCTTTCTGGAAACAAAGGAGAAGGCTTGAGGAAGATATCTGGCAAGTTGAACTTAGGAAAATTAAGCTACCAACTTTCAATGCTGAGCATAGGAAAGGAAAATAGGTCGAGGCCTAGTTATTGGAAATGAAGAAATATTTTCAGTTGCATGATTGCCCCTCAAAGGTAGAATTGCAGCCTACCGCTTTCAAGGAAAGGAAGCCATGTGATGGGATCAACTTAAGCAATCCAAGGACCTTGATGAGAAGAGGATCTCATGGAGGCATTTCAAAGAATATTTCCAAGAGAAATATATGTTCGAGCATTATTATGAAAGGAATATGAAAGAGTTCTTTGAACTTAAGTTGGTAAGCATGACAATGGATGAATATGAGAAGAGGTTCTTTGAATTGTTGAAGTATGTTGACTTTATAAAGGATGAGAAAGTAAAAATATGAATATTTTTTAGTGGGTTACCTTCTTTCTATAGTAACAAGATACAATATGATAACCCCGATACCTTGGAATAAGCCACAAGGAGAGAAAATCATCTTTATGAGCAGAGCCAAGGAAGGTCAGTTTCCCAAAAATCTTGGAATGACAAGATGAAGGGTAAAAATAATCAAAGGTAGAAAGGTTTTAAACCACCCTTTTTCAATAACAACACCCAAGCAAATAAACAAGTTCAGTCAACCCAAAGCGAGAACAAGTCTGTAGATTCATTTGGGAAAAGGCCAAGGAAGCAAGTGATACAATGTTGGGGATGTAAGGGAAATCACTTGTATAGGGACTTCCCTCACAAAGGAGAAAGAATGAGGACTATCCACAAAATTCGGGAGGTTGAAACAGTTGAAGACATGGGAGGAAACATGCCAAGGATTTATGCATCCTTGGATGACAAGCATCAAAGTATAAATCTCCCATGATTGAAATGGAAGGTAAAATTGAGAACCATTCCATAGTAATTTTAATTGATTTTGGAGCTGGCCATAGTTACATAAACTCTAACATTGTTGAAATATTTCACTTGAAAAGGAGTAAGCATAAGAAATTATGGTTAATTCAATTGGACAAAGTGGCTAAGGCAAATATCAATGGGTCAGTTAAAGGTTGTCTAATAGACATAAATGCACTCAACACAAAGGTAGATGTAAACATCATACCCTTGGGTTCATATGATTGTCTAATTGGCATGGATTGGTTGGAGAAACACCATGTTGTCCTAGACGGTTACAACAAGACAATCACATTTCTAGATGAAGAAGGGAAGCAAGGAAAGATTCAATGCATTCCAAGAGTTCTAGTTGTTCGATAGATTTCAGCTATGCAATTGAAAAAGAGTTTCATGAAGGGATGTTTGATTTTTGCAGCTAATATGGAAGAGGTGTCCAAAGATAAAGTGGCAAGTATTGAAGATCATCTAGTCTTGAGGGGTTTTGAAGATGTTTTTAGAGAAATCTTGGGATTTCCACCAAAGAGAAACATTGATTTCTCTATTGATTTGGTTTCAGAAGCTTCCCCAGTGTCCAAGACACCTTATAGAATGGGCACTCCAGAGTTGAAAGAGTTGCAGATGCATCTTGAAGAAATTTTGAGGAAGGGTTATATATTCCCAAGTGTGTCACCTTGGGAACCCCAATTATTTTTGGGAAGAAGAAATATGGAACTTTAAGGTTGTGTATTTATTTCAGACAACTTAATAAGGTCACCATAAAGAACAAATATCCTTTGCCAAGAATTGATGATTTATTTAATCAACTGAAAGGTGGAAGAATATTTTCCAAGATTGACTTGAGATCAGGTTATCATCAAGTAAGGATAAAGGAAGATAACATCAGAAAGACATCATTCAGGACAAGATATGGACATTATGAATTCATGGTATTGACATTTGGGCTATCAAATGCACAAAAAATATTTATGTGCCTGATGAATGGAGTGTTTAGAGAGTACTTGTACAAGTTTGGAATTATGTTCCTAGATGATATACTCATATACTCTAAGTCAAAAGAGGAGAATGAGCAGCATTTAAGAATGGTGTTGAAAGTTTTAGGAGAGCATAAATTATATGCTAAGATAAGTAAGTGCATATTTTATCAAAAAATGATTCACTACATGGGGCATATTATTTCAGCAGATGGGATAATAGAGGATCCCGAGAAGATAGAGGCCATTAGAGGATGGTTAGCACCAAGAAATGCGACATAGGTCATATTATTCATGGGTCTTGACATTTATTACTCAAAATTCATAAAGGGGATTTCAAAGATTTCAATCCCAATCACTTCTTCACAAAAGAAGACAGTGAAATTTGAATGGACTTTCAAGTGTGAAGAAAGTTTTCAGCAGCTGAAAGACATTGACAAGTGCACCAATATTGAAGATTTTATATATGAATGAATATTTTTTGGTGTGTATAGATGCATGTAAGGAAGGGCTCAATGAAGTTCTCACACAAAATGATCATGTGGTATGCTATGAGTCCAAAAAATTAAAAGAGCATGAAAGAAATTATGTTACACATGACTTGGAGTTAGCATTAATTGTTCATGCATTAAAAATGTGGAGACAATACCTTATGGGGAATAATTTCAAGCTAAGGAAAGACCACTATGTATTGAAACATTTGTTTGGACAACCACCATTAAACGCCAAACAAACTACATGGCTGGAATTTATGAGTTATTATGACTTTGAAATTAAGCACATCATAGGCAAGGAAAATCAAGTGGCTAATGCACTCAGAAAGATATCTCATGAAGTACATATTGCAACCATTAGCATGTGTAGGACTGATATGAAAGATAAAATTATTGCAGCAACAAATTTAGATCAACAATATCTAAAAATAAAAGACACATTACAACAAGGTCATGTTTTAGCAGAAAACTAATTATTATGAGTTGAAAAAGGATGGAATTATCATGTACAAAGGAAAAGTATATGTGTCAAATTTCAATGAGATGAAAAATGAAATGCTAAAGGAAATGCACAATGTGTCATATGCTATAAATGTAACATCCCTCTCTTGTACACAATGAGCGAACTTATTCTTTGAGGACACTTGCTCGCAAGTGATCCAGATTATTATACTATTAAGCATTTGATTTTGATTATGAGGCGTTATGGGTTGATGACATGTTGTTTTGCTCCATTGACATAGACAGGTGCTATTGACTCAATTTTACTGAGTGTGTAGGATTTTGGACCTCGAGGATGCAAAGGCATTGATGGAACCTCTTGGACTCTGGACCAAGTCAGGGAGTGAACTATTGGTGTTTGATTGATTTATATGGGATATTAGTGCATCTGATTAGATGATATGATTATGGATATATTTTTGACATGATTCATTGATGATTCAGGATGATGATAACTTGTCGACCAAACTCACATGTGGAGTAGAGGGGTCACGAACGACTACCAGAGATGTTGAGGGAGATGTGTGGACAACAACCCTGCCACAACCTACTAGCACTCCCGCCATGGCTCGAACTGTAGGTTAACGATTACCTAGTTCGAGATGACCCACAATGTCATGAGGGAAGACTGCGACATTCACCCACTATGATTCTAAGGGGTGTGCAATAAGGCAAGGGCCTTATTCCTTAGAGGCCCTTAGTCTCCCACAAGATCACCTGGCAGAGTATTGACTCCAGGGGTTTTTGATGTCTACCAAGTCATTCAAGAGGCAAGTGGCACCCTTGGAGCACGTGGCGCATCCTGAAGGACATGTCGCACAAGAAAAATGGAAAGAGGCAAGTGGCACCCTTGGAGCACATGGTGCGTCCTGAAGGGCACGTCACACAAGAAAAATGGAAAGAGGTGAGTGGCACCCTTGGAGCACGTAGTGCATCCTGAAGGGCACGTCGCATTGTTAATTAATAAATGAATAAACCTATATGGCCTTAGGATGAATAACATGATAAGAAAAATTTAAAACAATTTCCCTAATAAAATGTCGCCCAACCTCAAAAATTAAAATCTAGGTCTAGGTGAAACTTGTGGTAAAAGAAAAACTGTGTTTGTAAAAAATAAAAATAAAAATAAATAAATAAAAATGATAATCATCATTAATCATGTGTCAAGAAGGGGGTGAGTAATTCTTTTAATTTATAAAAATCTTTTGGGGGATAAAATTTAAAAAAAAGGGGAAATAATTGTTTTGTCACTTATACTAATTAAAATTTATTAATTAAAAAGGGAAAAGGGAAAAAGTTAATTTTCTACACCTACCAAATTGAGTTTTAAATAAAAAGGGAAAGAGGGAAATCTAAAATAATTAGGAAACTAGGAAAAAGTGGGAAACATAAAAAGAAAGGGGAAACCCAAGGAAAAAAATAAGAAAGCCTAACTTAGTAAGGTATCTAGCATTTAAGAACCTTCTAAATTAAACTCAACTAGTAAATTAATAAGGGGAAAGTCTTTAAAACTTGTAAGGGAATATGGGGACACCTAGGAGCGATTCTAGGAATGATTTTAGTTGGGTGAGGGAAATAGGGGCAATTAATTAATTAATGAAATTAATTTATGGAGGAATGAAGGGGATGGGTGACACATGTACAGGGAGGATTTTTATGAATTAAATTATTAAACATTAAATTAAATGGGATTCTAGGAAAGTAAGGGACTTCGAAACTCTATATAATGGAGGGAGGAGAAGGATAATGGACCTCTTATGTGATGAGTAATTTTACGCTGTAGAAATTTATACTTGACTGACTTAGCTTGTGGGAGTTGGGATACCCAGCTCGGTGAGGAGTGGTAGCTCGGCCTTGCGAGGTGAGCTGGGAGCTAGTTGATTCTCTAGTTAGTGTGTCTGGCCCCTTTGTGGATCAGGGGGATAAGGGGGAAGAAGAGTACCCCTAACATTGGTTGGGAGGTATTGATGAAGTCTCATCAGTCGACAAGTGGGAGTTTCACATAGCGTGTAGGACATCAACTCAGAGCGGGCGACTTGGGCTACAGTACAATTCCTTTATTTTTGCATGGTAGATTGTTAGTATGATTTATGCTTTTAGTTTTGTATGTTTAATTGGGTAAATAAAATGATTGTCTTAGCATTCTAGTTGATGACTGAAATTCCCCCCATAGCCTTAAGCTCGTTGTTGATTGATTCCCTTGGCCTTCAATCCCTGCATGTCTTGACCGTCTTATAGTTTATTGAATTGTTATCATTGCGGTTTATTTTTCCTTCGTCCCTAGCACATCAGTCCTTGCCTGAGTAGTCGGCCAGGAGCTGGATCTATGGTAGTCACTTCGGTGTTAATAGACCTATGGATCCAAATGCCCTGCTTTCCTGTGTGTGGATGATGAGCGAAGGATGTTCCTGCCAACCGTCTAGCACTGTTGATTGTTCCTAGTCGAGTTATTGTCTTGCGCCTTGTTGCGATTGATTACCTCTGCGATGTTTTATCTTCTCTTTCCACAATCCACTTATTATCTTATGCACTTTCATCACTGTGTTTTTACCTTACTTATCTTTGTGCCCTGTTGATTAAAACTTTGAATTCCTCTGTGTTTTAATTGTTGAATCTTGGATAAACCCCTAAGACTTGAATGACCGAACTCTATGCATGCTTTTGATTGTTTTCTTCTACGTTTTCCTGTGATGGATTGTCATTGAGTTTGAAGTCTATACTCAACCCTCACACGATAGATTCACCAATGTTCTCGTGGCTCATTAACCCGTTTTTTTTTTCCTTTATGATTTTCATGGCCCTTCCCACAACCATTTTACTTTGCAGAGTTATGTTGATACAGTTTTATTTATTTTTTCTCTTACTGCATTTACCAATGGTAATTTCCTCTACATTTTTGAATGCTATGATTTCCAAATGGTAGCGGTTTTAAAGGCAACGCATTTGTAACAACAATTCAATGGTATAATTTTTATTTATATATGTGAATGAGAGACAATGTTTTCTTTTATTTAAATGTGGGATAATGTTTTCTAGGACCATTCACACAGCATACTAAGATTTAAGAAAAAAAAATTCAATGTGCATAGCATGTAAACTATATAGTCAATTAAAAGACAACTAATTCGAATACTTAGCCAAATGTGATTGAAAATTCGGGGTTCCTCACTTAATCTTGAGTTAGAATGTGAGGATAAGATTGCCGCTATAAATTAAAGTATGTGGAAATCATTTACCTGAAGGTTAATTACACTGCAAGGTTTAACGTTTACTTCTACCTTATTATGAGATGACTACTTCAATTTAAGTATCATTGTTTACCCTTGACATGTTGGAGTAAGGCGTAGGAATTCATAGAATGTCCTTCCATTTGATAGCTTCAGTCATTTTGGCAAGAGCTTTTCGTTTTCAACCTTTTTGTTTCTCTTTAAAACCCTGAAATTTTGACAACGTTCTATTATTAAAATAAGACGAACATAGTTCTTATGTATCTATCGCTTAAATCAATAATTGGTACAACGAAATTTTCATCAAGTTTTTACAGTTGATGTATGGATACTACGATTGTACAGGGTGGGGGGGGGGGGTTCAGTTTACTTTATATTGAATTTCAACTCAAGGGACAATGGATGGGTTCCTTAGATAGCGATTGTACCCTTCAACGACAACTTGCCTAGTTGACTGCAATTATCATCTCCCAAACGCAGGGATTCATATTTATCTTAGCGTTAAGCATTTTTTTTACTCTGTGAAATTCCCTTTTTAGACAACAGTGATAATGTTGACTCGACGAACAATTATAATATTACTTTAGAATCTTTGTGGTTGGGTTAGATTGCATTATCTCTGAGTTGGGTAAGGATAGCGATTTTAATGCTATGGTGTATAGACAAAGAATTTTAAGGAATGATTTTAGCATGTATTTTTAGACAGCAAAATAGCTTGAACAACAACAAATAACATGGAAGTAACATTATCTACATGAAGTGATTTAGGCAGCTAAATATCATAGTTTTAGCTTTATTATAGACAACCTTTAATATGTCTTAGACAACTATTGACAACGATGTTGTAGGTATTGTATATAAAATTAAAGAATAAGTTTTGTTTAGCATTTTGTATGCGAATGTCAGCGTAATTGACTTCCTTGAATGCTTTTAACACAACCTTTTTAACATAGTCTTGACCAAATATTCATGATTTTTACCTTCAGACTCGAGAGTATCGTAGTGTTCAGTAATCTTAATTTTTGCAGTATCCAGCTTGAATTCAGAAATAAACTTCTTGCGAGCAATGTCTTTGTATTTTAATTGAATACTACGTCATGAAAGGAGRCCCATTATAATACATCAAATTATGTATTGGGGTGTTACTTGGGCCTTATTGCCTTTTGTATAGTGCACCTACACATCTCTATCGCAATGTCGAGGCAATGGCTTTTGGCACACATTGTAAATAACTATGATTTACTTATGATTATAGTAAAGAGGCATCTCGGTGTGATTGTGATTACATTGTTGAGGCATCTTTTGCCTATTTTTTTGGGATGGGGACTGGTTGGAATCTTTCCTTCTTCTTATTCAAGCAGTAGGAACTTGTTTAAATTTTCCAAGAGCCATCGTTTTTGCGCATGGAATTTAACGTGTTGTATGATATTTATAGCCGTTAGTTTCTCTTGCATCTTGTCGACCCGTTGCTCGAGGGCGTAGGGGTAGTATTCTGTCATTTATTTTGGTCCCTAGCGCGTTGGATTTCTCTTGAGTCCATGGTGTAGATAGGCTAGGTTGTGCCAGGATTATTGTCGCACCTATAGCCTGGGGACGACATGATCCTTGACTAGGGGATTGTGGCACGCCCTATTAGGTAGAGGCGAATGATAACTTGGCCAAAGTTTGTGTTTCCCGCTGCGAGTGTTGTTGTTTGTTGTAGTTGTTTTGGTGTTCAGGATGTAATGCCTTCATGCATTTAGTCACACACCATAGAGGATATAGTTACTAGCCATTGTGGATGTTGTGTCTGGATGGGGGATATTGTATTTAGCGGGTAAGTGTCGTCATGTTGTGTGTCTGGCGGGAAGTTGCTCCTATATTTGTTTTCGCATGTCTCGCCCAACTGCTCACTGTGATAGTGCGTTGAGTTGTTGTTGTCTATTGCCTGATCTTCTTGCATGTGTTCGTCATCAGGGTGTGTGGTTCGACTGTGTGTCATCATCACTTTCTTTCTTCAAAAAAAAAAATGCCCTCTTTTTTTCGTTGGTAGTCGTAACGTTGTGGTTGTTACAATAAACTCAGGATATTAGAAGACAATTGCAGCTATGAATAGCCAATACTTTTTGTAACATCCAATTTCACTGATCACATTCCATACAATGATTATTCTTTTAGGACACTTGTGAGCAAGTGATCCAATTAAAACATGATACATTATGACTATATTTTTTGGCTTATGAGTTTATGCTATGATTGAGTAATGAAATTGTTATGTTATTAATATTGATGTATAGAATTGATAGGTATTATGACGAGGTTCCTCAATGTGCAGTAATCGAGACATGATAAGGATGGTGATGGCATTGACATACTTCCTTGGACTGTGGATTGAGTCAAGGAGTGGACTATTGACTTTGGTTATGAGTACTTGATTTATTATGCATATGTTATATGATGATTCCAGTTATGGATTTCATGTATATGAGTTATTGATGTTATCTTTGTTAGTGGATGCAGGCATGGTGAAACTTCCTAATCCAACTCACATATGGAGTAAAGGGGTCATACACAAATATCATATGGATGAGAGAGAGGTATGGCAACATGTCTGGCATAGCCTACTAGCACTCCCACCATGAACTGAACTGAAGGTTAACGACTACATTGTTCCTAAGAGGTTCACTATGTCACGAGGGCAGACTGAGACAGTCGCTCATGAGGATTTTTGAGGGGTGCACAATAAGGAAGATTCCTTATTCCTCAGTAAACCCCTAGTCTCACAAAAGGTCAACAAGTGGAGTATTGACTCCAAGCATCAGATAACTTCCAAACTAAGTCAATGGGGAGTGGCACCCTTGGAGAA
>JZKD02S2403430.1:12781-28914 GCA_000966675.3 Picea glauca
CTATTACAAGAATCATATTTATGCTTTTGTAGATTTTATAACTCGGTTTTTATTCTCTTATTCAATTGGACCTAATTTCTGACGAATGGTGGATTAAATAGATGGTTTGTTCCTTACACTGATGAAATGATGTCTAGTTATAATTGATGGAATTAGTATGGAATTTGGATTATGATTGATTAATGGGATGTAGACGCCTCCTGGTTCCTCATAACAGTCGCCAGCCCTAAGACCTTAAATGGTCAAAATCGATGGGAACCTAGGCTTGAGCATTGCTTATGTGTCCTGGAGGTCCTAACCATTGCAGGGTAGGACGGGCGTATAGTCAGTCTTTTGTGTCAGTTGATTGTCGTTCATTGCTTTTAGATGCTTGATGCGCGTCTTAGGTCGTTATGCAGTTGTCTCAGTTGCATGTGACAAAGTTCATCGTCGTGTTGCGACACAGAGTATAATTTCTATATTACCCTTGTACACATGCACACAAAAAAAAAAAATTGCACTTGTTACGAGGGGTTGTTATCATGACAAAAACGAGAGGTCTGTTACATATGGTATCAGAGCGGGTTCAACCCGCGACTTGGGATCGCCACGACTTTCATTGATATGATTGATTTTAATGTTCCTAATCGAGTTGACTTGTGTTCATACAGGTAATCATGGTTAGAGGATGTTGCAGAGGCAGACGATGGGGTGCGAGGGGAGGAGGCGTGATGCCTCTAGTAGAATTCATGCCTAAGGGGTCTAACTCCCAGGGAGACAAGCAGGTTCTCAGACAGGAGCAGATAGTGGTTGGTGATGTAGTCAGAATGATGAGATTGTTTCAGCGCATGTCTGAGGCACTCATCAGCCATTTGGACAGAGATGAGGCTAGGGCGCCAGCACTCGTTGAGGTTCCACCGTGCGCTCTCGTCAGTACTGGTAGCATTCACCGTGAACTCAAGAAGGTAAAATTTCTCGAGTTATTTGGTGCCCCGGATGGCGCAGTCGTCGAGGCATGGTTGGAGAACATGGTGATGTGCTTCACACTTCGCGATTATACCTCCAACATGAAGGTCCGCATGGTGGTATTTAAACTGAAAGGGAGCGCTCTTCTATGGTGGAAGACACTCCTACCGTAACTGAACATGGTCGTCGAAGACGTGTCATGTGAACTGTTTGAGGAATGGTTCTGAGAGAGGTACCTATCAGAGGAATTCATTGAGCATCAGCTCAATGAGTTCAACGCCTTACGACAGGGAGGTCATATGGTGCCCGAGTACGAGGCCCATTTTATGGAGCTGCTCTGGTATGCTCCGCACCTTAACACTGAGAAACTTAAGGTCAACCAGTTTGTGTTCGGCCTTAACGATAGCTTGCATGCAAAGGTTAGGATTTTGATGCCTCAAACCTTGCATGATGTTGTCCAGAAGGCCCTCGTAGCAGAGGAAGAGCTTATCAGTGGGGGTCAGACTAGGAATCTAGCGAGACCAGTAGGGCAGGTTTTATCTAGAGCACAGCAACATCAGACACCAGCCAGACAGATGTCGGGATATCATGGATTCCAGAGCAGATCCACTTTCACTACACCCCAATGACCCATGCCTTAGCAGTGGACACCTTATCGGGGACCATAGCATCAGCAGCAGCGCCGCCCTTAGCAGCAGCAATTTAGGCCTATTCAGCAAAACAGACCAGGGTTCCAGGCTGGTGGGCCATCATTTTCTACTTCGGGTACCAGGACTACTGGGCCGAAGAAGGGGTGTTGGATGTGTGGGGAGCCACACTACCAGCGCGACTACCCTGTGGAGAGGACCAGAGCATCCAGATCAGCTGGACCTACTACCATGGGAGATATGGGAAAGTCCCATCAGATTCATGCAGTGGTGAATAACCGCCAGGCAGAGCACCAGTCGACTGTCCTCGAGACGACAGGTACCATCGCTGACCAGACCCTTAGTATTTTGATAGATCCCGGTGCTACCGAGAGTTTCATTTCTGGTGCAGTGATAAAAAGGATTAAGGTAAAGGCAGTCGAACAGGATGAGTTTAGCTTCATAGAGATGGCTTCAGGAGAGAAACAGAAGGTTGGAGGAAAGGTTACGGACTGTATACTTAACCTGGGAGAGTTTGTCACAAGGGTCAACCTGTACATCATGATCCTAGGATCTTATGATGTCATGATTGGTATGGACTGGTTGGAATCGCATGAGGCGATACTCAATTGTAAGATGAAACAGTTGAGCTTGGTCGATAACGAGGGGCAGAGACATGTGATTATAGGTCGAAAGCAGGGATTTTCCCTGAGGTTCATCTTTTCCTTGCAACTTCAGAAGAGCATGTGCAAGGGGTGCAAGCTTTATGTGATCCTTGCGTTAAACGAGAAGGGAGTCACAGAAGGTTTAGAACACCTTCCGGTGGTGAGAGAGTTTACGGATGTGTTTCCGGAGGAGTTACTTGGGATGCTGCCAGAAAGAGAATTGGAGTTTACCATAGACCTAAAATCGGGGACTGAACCGATAGCAAGAACGCCTTATCGGATATTGACCCCGGAGTTACAAGAGTTGAAAATGCAACTGAAGGAGTTGTTGGGCCTGGGACTGATACGTCCTAGTGTGTCATCGTGGGGTTGCACCTGTTATTTTCATACGAAAGAAGGACAGATCGTGGAGGCTTTKCATTAACTACCGTCAACTGAACAAGGCTACGATCAAGAATTAGTATCCATGATCTGTTCGATCAAATGAAGGGTGCAACGATGTTCTCCAATGTTGATTTGTGATCAGGGTATCACCAGTTGCGGATCAAGGAGGATGACATCCCTAAGACCACCTTTAAGACTAGGTTTGGACATTACAAGTTTACTATTTTACCGTTTGGACTGACAAACGCCCCAGTGGTATTTATGATTTTGATGAACGGGGTGTTCTGCGAGTACTTGGAAAAGTTCTTCCAAGTGTTCATTGACGATATTTTGATTTACTCTCGTACGACGGAGGAGCATGACGAGCACTTGTGCTTGGTACTACAATGTTTGTGAGAGCACAAAATGTATGGAAAGTTGTCCAAATGCTCATTTTATCAATCGAAGATTCACTACTTAGGGCATGTCATCTCCGGCAAAGGCATTGTCGTGGATCTAGCCAAGGTCGAGGCTATTATGGAATGGCCTGCACCTACGAATGTCCCGGAAGTGCATAGCTTCATGGGTTTAGCAGGATCCTATCGACGGTTCGTCGAGGGATTTTCGAAGATAGCAAATTCGATCACAGAGTTGCATAAGAAGAACAAGAAGTTTGTTTGGACCGAGAAATGCACGGAAGCATTTCGGAGGCTCAAGGAATTGTTTACAACCACACCGATAATAAAGTTCCCTGACATGGATGCGAACTTCTTGGTATGCACTGATGCATCCAAGGAAGGCTTAAGCGGAGTCTTGATGCAAGACGGATGAGTAATCGCTTACATTTCAAGGAAACTGAGAAGGCATGAGGAGAACTACGCGACGCATGATTTGGAGTTGTTAGCCATCATATATGACTTGAAGGTTTGGAGACACTACCTTGTTGGATGAAAATTTGAACTAAAGAATAATCATTGTGGACTACAACACATGTTTACGCAAAGTAACTTGAACGCGCGACAACGACGTTGGTCGGAATTGCTTAGTGAGTACAATTTCGAGATTACTTACATAAAAGGGACAATGAACATGGTGGTGGATGCATTGAGTCGGAGACCACGCATCTTTTCAATGTTGCCTCTTCAAATGAACCTACGTGAAAAGATTCTAACTTTACAGTGTGACGATGACTGGTACAAGAGGTCGAGGGTTTTATCAGACAAAACACAATGATGGTACCACGATTTGAGGGATTTTTATTTGATAGTGATGGTTTATTAAGGTTTAAAGGTTGGATCTACGTACTACCCAACGATGAGTTGATGATGTTGATCCTAAGCGAGGCTCATAGAGCAGTATACATGGCTCACCCAAGAGTCACGAAGATGATGGCAGACCTTAAACCCTTATTCTTCTGGAAGGGAATGAAGGTAGACATAGTCAACTACGTGGCCAAATGTCTAGAATGTCAGCAGGTGAAGGCTGAACATAGACACCCTGCAGGATTAATACAACCACATGCCATACCGGAATCAAAATGGAAGGTAATTTCGATGGATTTTATTGTTGGATTGCCATTGACGACAAGGAGACATGACTCGATTTTCGTAGTAGTAGACACTCTAACGAAGAGTGCTCACTTTATTCCTATGCATACGATGTATTAGGCACCTCACATAGCTAGAATTTTCATCAGTGAGAATGTGAGGCTGCATGGCGTGCCTAAGAGGATTATATCCGATCGAGGATCGGTGATTAATGGACAATTTTGGACGAGTTTCCAAGAGTCCTTGGGAACCCAACTTAACTTTAGTACTGCGTATCACCCAGAGACTGGTGGGTAGACAGAACAAATGAGTAAAGGGGTCACGCACGACTACCAGAGATGTTGAGGGAGAGGTGTGGATAGCAGCCCTACCACAACCTACTAGCACTCCCACTGTGGCTCAAACTGTAGGTTAAAGATTACCTAGTTCGAGAGGACCCACAATGTCGTGAGGGAAGACTGCGATAGTCACTCACGATGATTCTAAGGGGCGTGCAATAAGGAAGGGGCCTTATTCCTTAAAATCCCTTAGTCTCCCACAAGTTGGCGGAGTGTTGACTCCAGGGGTTATTGATGTTTACCAATCAGTCAAGAGGCGAGTGGCACCCTTGGAGCACATAGTGCATCTTGAAGGGCATGTCACGAAAGGGAACAGATGAGGCGAGTGGCACCCTTGGAGCACCTAGTGCATCCTGAAGGGCACGTCGCGTTGTTGATGATAGAGGGATGAACCTAGAAGGCCTTAAGATAATTAACGCGTTAAGTTTTTTTAAAACAATTTCCCTAATTGATTGTCGCCCTGTACAAAATCTAAGGTCTAAGTCTAAACTACGCTAGTGGTAAAATTTAGTCTACTTGTAAAAAAAACAAAAAATAATAATAATAATTAATTAAAATTAAAATAAAAACAACTTAGATGATAATTATGATCTTCATAAAATCTGTAACATGAAGGGAGTAAGAAATTAATTTATTCATAAAAAAATGAAATATGTGGTTATAAAATGTAATGAGGGAATTAAATGTTTTATCTTTATGATAATATAAATTTTACTAATTTAATGATAAAAGGGAAAAGGGGATTAAATTCCACTCCTGCCTTTTTAGTTCTAAGTAAAAAGGGGAAAGAGGGAAAATAAAAATAAAATAGGAAACTAGGGAAAAGAGGGAACTTAAGGGAAAAAGCGGGAAGTCAACTTAGTAAGGAATCTACATTTAAGAGCTTTCTAAGTTTAAACTGAATTAGCAATTTAATAAAAGGGAAAGCTATTAAAACCTGCAAGAGAATTTGGGGACACCTAGGAGTGATTCTAGGAGTAACTCTAGGTGGGTGAGGGAAATAAAGATAATTACTTAATTAAAGAAATTAATTTATGGAGGAATGTAGGGGATGGGTGACACTTGTACAGAAAAGAATTTTTAGGAATTTATTTTAAAAATTTTAATTAATGAGATTTTAGGAAAGAGAGGAAGTGGGAACTTTTATATAATGAATGAAGGAGAAGGAGAAAGGATCATCTTCTGTGTGTGTAATGTTACGCTGCAGAAATATCGACTTGACTGATTTACTTGTGGGGAGTTGGGATACCCAGCTCGGAGAGGAGTGGTAGCTCGGCCTTGCAAGGTGAGCTGGGAGATAGATGAGATTTATGGTTAGTGTGTGTGGCCTCTTTGCGGCTCGGGGGGCTAAGGGGGAAGAAGAGTACCCCTAGCATTGGTCGGGAGGTACCAGTGAGGTCTCGACGGTTGGTGAGAGGGAGTTGCATGGAGCGTGGGACGTCATTCGAAGTGGGCGATCAGGCAATGGTACGCTCTTTTTATTTGTAGAGTAGAATGCATTAGGACTTATATTGGATATGCATGTTGATTCATGAATGGATTGGAGGTTTAGATTGATAGCGGACCCCTTTTTCTTAGCCTAGATGATTGTTTGGTTGATTGATTTCCCATGGCCTTCATCCCCACATGACTTGAAAGCCCTGTGATTGACTGTGACCCTTGAGATTGTTTGCTTTTCATCTCTAGCACGTCAGTCCTCGCCTGAGCAGTCGGCCAGGAGCTTGATCTACGGTCATCACCTTAGTGTTAAAATACCTATGGATCTCAACGCCCTACTTTTATATGCAAGGATGGTGAAGCGAAGGATGAACTCATCTGTCTACCTCTGTTGTTGTGTTTGGATAAAGGTTTGTCATGCGTCTCAATGTATTTTTTTTTCATTCTAACTCTGCCACTTGATTATTGGCGAAGTGTTTCTTCATCCTCGATTTGTTTTTATCTCTTGCTTTTAGATTTCTGTGGTGAGTATTTTTGAAGTTGTTTGTCGGATAATCCACAGTTGGTGTCATTTTTGTCAACGTTTCGAATCCGAATCAGGATTCATCATCTTGTTGCTAGCTCATTTTTCCCCGTGTGTATATTTGGATGGATCAATTTTAACCCAGCATTGTTCTTGGATGAAATTCTTAAATCAGCATGGTATTGGTATCTTAGAAACACGAAAATGATTCCATTCCCGGTCTGCGTCCTTGTATTTTGCTTGCTGGAAAAAGAAAAAAAAAGGGGATGGGTTTGATATTCATGTAAGTCGATTTAATTTTTGGGGCCTGCAATTGCTATGCCCTTAATTCAATGAAAACATTTTATCGATTCCGGTCTGCAAAAATTTGTGTGGCCCTCTTTTACCCTCTGCGTTGTTGAAATGAACTCTGCATTTTTAATGCCCTCCCAGGAATGATTTACACCTATGTTTAATGTTTTTTTTCTCTGTGAATTTTACCTTATGTTTTTACCCCTGCGTTACCTATACTCCCACCGGATTTTGTAGTAAATTCATGCATCTTTTTTTTTAATGTGTTGACTACCTCGACTGCATTCAATACCCTTATATTTCTCTTTGTTGGACAATGGACTATTCTTTCTGCTCTATAAGATGGTGAATCCATGATAGTGACAACGAATCTAAGCTCTACGATGGAATAGAACAATCGTAAATTTTTCTCTACGTTTCTAGTATAGTAATGTAAATTCCTAACATACTTTGTAGCTATTTGAGACAACGATATGGTTCCTATGTTCCAGGGATAGCGAATCATATATGGTGGACAAAAAATTATATAGATGGAGAATTTATTTCACTGTGTAGCAGAATCTATATCTAACTCGCTAACAATGTCTCGGTGTCATTGTATTAAACCCTGCGAATTTCGTGTGTAATAGCAGAAATATTACAGCTAAACCTGATAACGATTTGTGGTATCATTGTTTTAAAACCTCGTGAATCCATTTGTTAATAGATAGAATGGATGTTTATTTGTTTGGTCGATGGGGAAATGCCCCATCTCTATCTCGGTATAGTCAGCCGCCTGAACTTTGTGTATTTCCTCAGCTGTGCACCCCTCCCATTCTCGTCCTGGCGTTTTTATCACCTGTGCGTCCCTTCTCCATTGTGTGACAGTCCCGGACTCCCCTTTTTACACCGGATTTTACCAGGATTAAAGCCCACGAATGGTGGCTCCCAAATCGTTTTCCCTTTGGCTGTCAAACGCCCCTTTGGTTGATGAAAACTCAGACGATATTTCTATAGATTTCCCCCACGATTTTAGAATTTTAAATTCTTGAGTTCACTCGTCGGATTGACCATGATTCACCTTCTAGCTATAGTTTCGTTTTCCCTGAATGTTGCTATGTGTTTTCTATTTTGGAAACCCATTCTGTTTCAGATGATCATAAAAGATATTGGTTGATTTCCTTCTGGCGACAGTAAAGATTTACTGATCTTCTCCTTCTAATAATATCGTTGATAGTATGGGTGTAAATCCTTATTTATTTAATTATAATGTTAATCTTCTTAATTCAAAAAGGAAAGCAGTTGACTCCTTGTTTGCCTTTTTACTTCAATTTCTCAAGCCCTTATCAGATACGGCGTTTCTTCCTTAAATCTTATTTATATGGATATGAAGGTTGGATGAGGCCCTCAACGTGGTATTAAATTGATCCTTGATTATTTAGTGGTTCTGTAATAGTATTGAAATCCTTATGCAAAACTTAACGAAGATTGATCCTCCTCTTATTTCTTAAAATTGGAATTGTAGTTTAGTAATTGAAGCTCCTTTTTATTGTTGATAAGACTTTATTTTTCCTTAAATCGTAATTGGATATGTAGTTGGAATTGAAGTTCCTTCATGGTTTGATAAGTTGGATCTCCCTTTCCTTTCTATGAATTTGTAAGTTGACCTTGGGTTCTTTACTTTATTGTTGGGTGTTCTTCAATTCTTGTATAAAGTCTTAAGCCAACATTTAGTCCTTATAGATATTGCTTCTTTAAGGTAGATATTCTTAAGTCCTCTAAATAGATATAAATAAAGCATTTTAATTCTACTCAAAGTATTATTAGGTTGACCTCCTCATGGTATCTTACTGGATATAAATTGGGTAATAAATTCTTATTGTACTTCTTAATTTCAATGAGTCATTTTAAAGATACTTAGTTGTGCTGCATAAGAATGGTACTTGTTACAATAGCTTGATGAAATTTATAACTGAATCTTGACATGGTTGAACTTAACTTAGGAAGAATTCTAAAAATGGGTGTAAATAGATCTCTACCTATTACAAGAATCATATTTATGCTTTTGTAGATTTTATAACTCAGTTTTTATTCTCTTATTCAATTGGACTTAATTTCTGATGAACGGTGGATTAAATAGATGGTTTGTTCCTTGCACTGATGAAACAATGTCTAGTTATAATTGATTGAACTAGTATGGAATTTGGATTATGATTGATTAATGGGATGTAGACACCTCCTGGTTCCTCAGAATAGTTTCCATCCCTAAGACCTTAAATGGTAAAAATCGATGGGAACCTGGGCTTGAGCGTTGCTTATGTGTCCTGGAGGTCCTAACCATTGCAGGGTAGGACGGGCGGGTAGTTATTCTTTTGTGTCGGATGATTATCGTTCATTGCTTCCATATGCTTGATGCGCGTCTTAGGTTGTTATGCAGTTGTCGCAGTTGAATGCGACAAAGTTCATCGTCGTTTTGTGACACAGAGTATAATGTCTATATTACCCTTGTACACATGCACACACACAAAAAAAAAATTCACTTGTTATGAGGGGTTGTTATCGTGACAAAAATGGGAGGTCTGTTACCATTATTTACATTCACCTACAACATGATAAAATAGACATGAGATGAAACTGATAAACTAAATTACAACAACATGTAAATCAATCTCATACACAGAGTTCATGCACAACAATTTAACTCATAAATCAACACAACAACGAGATAAAACACTTATCTTTTAAATTCAGTTGTGCAACCAGTTGCTTGGGACAGAAGTTCCACCCATCCATATACTTGTTGTTTCAAATATCAATAAAAATTCACCCTTGATCTTGGGCTAAAAATACACAAAAGAGGGTGGTCTCTCATTGTCCTCTCACATCTTAGAAAACTCACAACCCACTAGTATTCTTCTACAACTATCTTGATTTTCCACCAACGTTCTTCTATTGATCTTTCCAACCCAAGGAATATACCCCTTCACTTATCTCAGCCCCTCGGGCATCCCATTTGTTTATTAGGGTCTCTCTGACACATGTAACCATGAATCTCTCAGCCAGGAACTCAAGGGAACTCACTGCTAGGAAAACTACCAACAATCAACAACAACTTGTTGTTTCAGCTCAACCCACATATGAGTTCACTCTTCAGTCCTGACAACCTGAATCTTTAGTCTCTAGCTCTGTCCAACATGCTCTAGAATTCACCCTTCGTGCATGCTTCAAGTCCAAGCTCTCTTTTTTTCTCTCTACTTGTTGTTCATGCAAAAACATTAACTATCTAAAAATTGTTGTAGCTACCCATATGAATTTCCTCTTTTAGCTTACTTGTTTGACTCACACAGTTCCCAAAGTGGATTGTACTTAGCCCCCATGCTCCAAATAACTATGGGATGTAAATTATCGCACCCACCCTCTTACATGGATTCAATGATTGTCTTGTTATAAAAACAGGATCACAGAGCAATAAAAATGAATGCAGAAATAAAACACAGAGGATACACAATATAATAGAGACACAGATATGTGTGGTTCACCTAGTATGGGCTACGTCTTCTAGAGAAATTTCCAGGTCCTTCCTTTTTTTATTATCCAACAAATGGATGGATACAACCTACATCATACCCATTGTAACTTCTTCTTCTTTATCTCACAATCTCCTCGCTCATAATACAATATTCAATCACTCACACAACTGCAATACAATTCCCTCATACATTAAATAGGGTTTCCTTCTAGGGAAAAAATCCCTAACACAACTTCTACTATCAGATCTTCGACCTTATAATGAACAGTCTAGATTGACTATGCAATTACAATATTTTACAAGGCAATTTTTCCCAAAATTTCACTTCGGGGGTGTTGCCTCCGAATCCCCTGTTCGGGGGCGGAATTTCTTGTCTCCCCTCCCTAGACCCCCTGGAGAGAGAAGTGGGGGGGAAATCCCCCCCACACCCCCCGTCATGAAATGGGGTCCAAACGTGGCTGAAAGAAGACTTCTGAATCAGAAAGATAATTGGGCTCCACAACCAACATGGATTTCAAGGGAACACTCAATCATAAACTAGATTTTAATACATAGTCATAATAGAAATTCAGGAATATGGATGGAATTAATAGACATGGGTAATTCCCCCTTGGACCCCTTTTGGACATTCTCCTAGGCCATCCACTCTCTTATGGATTAATTCATCCCCCATCTCTGTCCATGTCCCCTTAGCAACTGACATCACATTTTTATTATTAATATTTAGAAATACATTTCACATATACATCACTTGGTTGTAGCCACACATTATATCTACATTAAGCATTAATTAAATGAAAAATTATTCAAATTCACGTCCATAAATGACATAAATTCAATTAGATAAATAAATTATAAATAAAATCTAGACTTACTTCAAACGGTGTGGGAGAAGTTGATAAACTTGCAATGATGTGAAATATGTTGTAATTTGAACTATTGACCATTTAATATTACAACTTTCTTTTCCCTGCATTTGAGCCAAAACCATCATCAATATGTGCATGAATATGATATTAAAATTTATTGGTGCTTTTATTTATTTTATAACACATCGATGCATCTATATATATAGAATGCACCGATGTGACCAACTATCAAACACGCCAAAACGTTACATCTGTTAGAACCTACGCAAACCAAAATATCTCCAAATTTTAATAGCATAGCTTTGCATTTCTATTTTGTTGATAAAATTGGTATCAGTGCATTGTTTAGTATATATGCACCTGTGCACACGAATCAGTGAGGCGCACCGATTTGACGACAAATTTAATTTTTAAAACATATAGTTTAATAAGTGGTTTTGCATACAAATTGAAAAAACACAGCGAAAAAAGAGAGGGAATTTAATTTTTCAAAACATTTTTGTTTATAAATTAAAACACTATTCATTATTTCATTTTATTGGTAGAATTTAGCGGGAAGATTTGTGGGAAAGAGATTTACCACGAAAGACTTTGGAGTGGATGGATTTTTTTAAAGAGCCAAATTTGGAAGTGATTCGTAGGGCACATATAAATATGCAAAGAAGCAATTTTAGGTATGTGATTTCATTCTACCGATCATTTCAATCTTTCCCTATTCAATTCAAACTAGTTTCATTGCATGTTAAAAAAAATATAAGGGTTTCATAGTTACCTTCAGTATTGGAAGTCGTATCTTTATTGTTGTTTTTCCATGTTCCCCTCTTTTTTTAAGCAATAGATTTTTATAGAGTTTTTTTTTTAAGCAATAAATTTTTATAAGGTTTATTTAGTTGCATATGGGGTGTTTGGTATCCGTTGCAATGGTACCACTCATTGCATCTGATCCCAAACCATGTCAACCCTGTCGTTGTTAGCAATTTAAAAAAAAAAAAAAAAAAAAAAATCGGTACAGAATGCACACTGTACATAAAAATCACCTCGATGCGCACTATATAGAGGTAGCGACCCAATGCTCATTGTGTAAAAAAGTGCATCGGGGCGCATATATCTCTGAAAAACACTGATTGGTTGAAAAACTAAATATTATTGATTTTTATATCATATGCATATGGGTTAGTGGTGCATAATGACTAATAGTACGAACCAATGCAAGTATATGTTTGACTCCCAGTGCACGTATATATTTGATGTCTCAGTGCGTTCTGTTTAATGAAGTGCACCAAAATAAATGTTTGTATAAAAATTTCATAATTTATATTTCTGATGATTCCATATATTTTTTATACAAGATGGTTGATAGAATTTCAAAGAAAACATCTTATTGCAGTGAGCACAATGGTAGCTCATCCCAAGAAGAGATGGAAGCAAGTTCTTTAAGTTTTATTAAAAAGTTAATATATTTGAAATATTTGTAAGTTTAAATTAATGATGTGTATTGCTTACTGTGTGTCATGCAGAGAAAAAACTTGAAGAAACTTGACAATATTGTTCTCAAATTGAGTGCAAAAGAGAGTAAAATATTTATGGAAATGTTACGAAGAGAGGAAATAGGTGGATCGAAAGGCAATCAACATTAAGTTTTTTTTTTTACTTTTACTAAAATGAATTTATTAACATTAATCGCTAACAAGTTTAAACACTTGATTTCACATTTTTTTAATGTTATGCATGGATCGATAGCAAGGGAATGTAATTTTTTCCTAAGAGAACAAAAAATGTAAAGGATGTAAATGATGATGATGACTTAGTCATCAGTTCATCTAGAGTGGTGCTTGAAGTTAATGTGAGGGGTAAATTATTTTACAAATCTTTGAGGGATATAGTGGAAAGAACATATAGACGTAATTTCCACTTACAATACAAAAATCAATCCATTGACCCCAAGAATTAGGTTATACGTACACTACAAGAAGTGCTTTCAGAGCCATGGTCAATGAGACTTGTGAGACTTGCAATAGAAAAACCTTACAATAATTTTTTTATTATTATATAAAATGTATTATTTTTTATTTTTTTTTGTAAATAAAAGGAGCTATATATTAATATTTAAAAAAGTGTGTGGCATTGTAGAATCTGGAGTCTTCCATCTGTCTTGCCACATCTGGGAAACCGAGACAAGTGGCCATCAAAATCTGAGAGCAACTGTAATTGTTTGAACAAGACAATGTAAATGACTAACTGTAAAAAATGGTCACAGTGACCAACTAACTAGTGGCCATGGCCAACTAACATACATAGTAAGGCAGAGAATCTCCTTTCTCTGCGTAATTGACAAATCCAAAATAATAACATACACCCGGGGGAGCTCGTCCAAATGCGAGCTCGGGCTGCCATGAGCACTGCAAGCTGGGACGAATTTTTGGTCGCAGGTTGGGCACCACTTGCTTACTTGAGATTCAATCATGGAGTCGAACATGAGGTCCATTCTCTGTCCTAGAATTCGTTGGATGTGCACATGGTCGTCAAGTTTCTGCCGCAGTTCAAAAATGAGTTGAAGATGCTCATCTGGGAGTCAAATCAGGGTGGGAGGAGGTGACTTCTCCATCAACTCTGCATCCATATCCAAGTCTACGTCTGTAGTTGTCGATGGAATTTCCATTTTCCAACTAGGAGGAATTTATTCCTCCACAATGCATCCTCCAATGCCAAAACTATGGTCTAGAGTATGGGCTCTGAGAGGCGCAATTTCAGGATGAAAGCTCAGCGGAGGAGTGAGCTCCTCAGGAGAGAGAATTTCCTCTTTGATAGGGAAAATTCCATAGTCAATTATGGTATTAGAGGTGGGAGGCAGGGGTTGTTGAGGACAATTATGGCTTCGGTCGGGATTACTGGTAGTGATGAGAGAGAGCTGAGAGGGGTCGAGCCTATTACGTCTAGTTAGGGAATTTTAATACATCATACCCCTTCTAGATTTTCCCCTCTCCCTGGGCATAGTGTAGGAGTTTTGCGTGGGACTGTGTAGGAAAATCAATGGAGGATTGATGGTGGGTGGCCAGACATGAAAGAGAAAGATGGATCCAAGGAGCAGACGAACATACAACAAAGATAGAATGGGAGAGTGCTCAAGGGCACATGTCTTCATAGTGCCTTGCGATTTGACAGGGATGAATTCCATGAGAGCTAAGGTGACTGCTCTGTTGGTTCCGGTACCTTTCTTTGTATGCCCATCCTGGTTTGTGCAAGGGGCCATTAAGTCACTCTGGAGTGCCCAACGCACTACCATAACTTCTAGCTGAGTGTGGGTCATTCCATCTGGATGGGAGAGAGGCTGGTGGCATGGGTTAATAACACTTGATGCTGCTTGTTGCCACCTATCGTCCGTTGAGAGTCATTTTTCACCCCATTCATGATATATAAAATGTATTATTACTAAACATATTTATCTATAATATATTCCAATAATTACCAAATTAATTTGTTTTTTTATATTTACTTTCATTTCCATTTAAGAAAAAAATATTGTGCTTTTTCGTTTTTCAGGAAGATTATGAAAATTCCAAGTGAAAACAAGGGGAAATCCAATACATGCCGGTAGAGATGTCCAAAAAAGTGTACAGGGAGATGGTAAAAGGAATGAACATAATTGAATCATAGGATGATGCATTCCAACAACAACGTGCATCAAAGTTATGTGATCATTCATTTATTATTTTATGTACATCAAATTTATTTATCATATTAAATACTAATTTTCTGTTGTTTTTTTGTAGAAAAAATAAAATGGAACCCAATCAACACATAAGACAGGACAACAAGAAAAAGCAAGGTTAATCAAAATTTTGTGAGTACTTACATTTTGGACGTTACTGAAGTTTTCATATTTGTTGTGATATTTATATTTAAATAGTTAATCTACATTGATACATGGATTTCTTATAATAGGTTCTAGCATACAAAGAAGAGCCAACCAAATAATTGATCAACATTGGGTTAAATAAGGGTTGTGAGTATATGTTGAAGTATCAAGGTTTAATTGAACAATTTGTAAGTAGCTATGTTGTTTAACTTCCCAACTTGTTTTATAATTAATGGAACAATAAAAAACCTTTATNTAATAATTTAACTACAAATTACATTTAATAATCTGAGAAATAAATTTAAGAGATCAATGATATATGTTATAAAATGGTTACGTACCCAACAAGGGATAACCTGTTAAAACCGAGAAGATAAAACATTAAAGGAAGGATAAGGGACATGCACGGTGGTGGTTGAGGAAGTAACTACATGATTTGGTGAAGGGGAATAAGGGAGGAAAGGAGGTGGACGTGAGGGGTATTCGAACGGAGGATGAGGGGGATGGATTCTGAGGACTGTTGGATTTGCTATGAGCAGAGAGTTTCTGGCTGTGGCTTTTGATCAGTTGAGGCACCGAGTTGCTGGAGGTCTCGGGCACGGGGGCTAGGATATCCATAGATATCCTGGAGCTAGGTAGTTTTCCTAGTTGGCAGGGAGGACAGTAGGTTTGGGCAGTTATTCTTTGTTTGTGGCAGGGTTGGTCTATGCATCAGGTAGCAGAAAGGCAACATCAAGGAAGCAAGGCAACAAAAATTAGCATCAGAACCAGGTAATTTGTTAAACTATGTGTTTATTTCATTCTGCCATGCAATCATTTTTCATTGATAAATCTAAGTTACTGAAGTTACTGTTATAAAAATCAATATTATGTTATGAAGTTATTGTCTCAGTTTATGAAACAAATTTCTTATGAAAGTAAATGATGTTTAGAAATATTTGGTTGTTACATGATTCCTTTGGTGTTGGTTGAAATCATGCCACCTGTCCAACTTCCTGCATTACATTTGGTCTGGATGATGTCACATATATTAAGCTGCCAATCATTGAACTATATTGCCTCTGATCTATAGACTTTGAATCATCATCTTTTCTCAACTTACAACTGGTTTGCATGGGAGTGATAACTGGTTTGCAATCTTCCATTCTGAACCTCTTTAGCATTT
>JZKD02S2403463.1:0-14894 GCA_000966675.3 Picea glauca
CTAGCATTGGAGATTACTGGGATGAGAAGACAATAGAAAGCATCATGGAATTGTTGCACGAATATAACAACCTTTTTCCCACAACATTTACAGAGATGAAGGGTATAGACGGAGAATTAGGAGAAATGAAAATACCACTCAGATCTAACGCGAGACCTATTAAACAACGACCTTACAAACTGAATCCCATATATAAACAAAAAGTTAAAGATGAGATCGATAGGATGCTTGAAGGTAACATCATCGAACCAATCGAGGATTTAGAATGAATAATCCTGATGGTAGTACAAGACAATAAACAAGGAAGAGGGATCAAGATATGCATTGACTTGAGGAAGTTGAACGATGCATGCCTACATGACCCATTCCCTACATCGTTCACGGATGAAGTGTTAGAGAATGTGGGGGGTCATGAAGCTTACTCATTCACCGATGGATTCTCAGACTACCATCAGATTAAGATAGCACAGGAGGATAGACACAAGACCACGTTTGCGATGGAATGGGGATCTTATCAATACATAGTCATGTTGTTTGGTCTGAAGAATGCACCTGCAATATTATCTAGATTGGTCATCGCAACTTTTAAGGAGTTCATCCACCGGTTTCTCGAAGTATACCTGGAAGATTGGACAGTTTATAGTCTATTAAAACACCATGTGGAAGTGTTACGACTGATGCTAGAGAGATGTAGACAATGCCAGATATCATTGAATATCAATAAATTCATATTTGGAACACCATTTGGGATACTATTGGGCCATATAGTATGAAAACAAGGCTTGCTAGTGGATCCGACAAAGATCACATTCATTGTTAACTTACTAGCACCAAAAATGGTCCGCCAACTAAGAGCAACGTTAGGACACACAGGGTACTACAGGAAATTCATCAAAGGATATGCTCAAATCACAAAACCAATGGAAAAATTGTTAAGGAAGGATAAAAAGTATCAATGGAACGACGAGTGTCAACACGGTCTGGATACCTTGAAGGACAAGATGGTTGTTGCACCGATATTAGTATTTCCAAACCGGGAAAAGACATTCCATGTGCATGTAGATGCATTAGTGATAACACTTGGAGCTATCCCAATGAAACCAAGAGTAGGAGACTTGGATCAACAGATAGCGTTCGCAAGAAAAAACTTATCATACTAAAAACATAATTATAACACGACAGAAAGAGAATGCCTAGCCATGGTCTATGCACTGCAGAAGTTCAAACATTACCTATTGGGGAAACACTTTAAGATGTTTATAGATCACTCAGCCCTGAAATACCTAGTCAACAAGCCAGTGTTGGGGGGGAGAATCTGTTGATGATTATTTCTATTTCAAGAATTTGACTTTGAAGTAATAGTTAAACCAGGAAAATTGAACGTAGGACCTNAGGAAATTCATCAAAGGATATGTACAAATCACAAAACCAATGGAAAATTTGTTAAGGAAGGATAAAAAGTATCAATGGAACGATGAGTGTCAACACGATCTGGATACCTTGAAGGACAAGATGGTTGTTGCACCGATATTAGTATTTCCAAACTAGGAAAAGACATTCCATGTGCATGTAGATGCATTAGTGATAACACTTGGAGCTATCCCAATGCAACCAAGAGTAGGAGACTTGGATCAACTGATAGCGTTCGCAAGAAAAAACTTATCATACTAAAAACATAATTATAACACGACATAAAGAGAATGCCTAGCCATGGTCTATGCATTGTAGAAGTTCAAACATTACCTATTGGGGAAACACTTTAAGATATTTACAGATCACTCAGCCCTGAAATACCTAGTCAACAAGGCAGTGTTGGGGGGGAGAATCTGTTGATGATTATTTCTATTTCAATAATTTGACTTTGAAGTAATAGTTAAACCAGGAAAATTGAACGTAGGACCTGACCACCTTTCAAGGGTCACAAATGGAGAAGAAATGACGAACTTAAAAGATAACTTTCCAGATGCACAGTTATTATCAATAAATTTTGTTGATGACTACTTCACAGAGATCATCCAGTACTTGAGTATAGGTACTGCACCACAAGAATATACCACTGCACAAAAGAAGAACCTGGTATTCCGCACAACCGACTATCAATTGATCGTAGGACATGTATACAAGATGGGAGCATATAACATTTTATGAAGATATGTATTAGAGAATGAACGAACACGAATTATAGAAGAAGCCCATGAGGGAATGGCAGGAGGGAATTATGCAAGAAAATATACCGTGCAGAAGGTACTACGCATAGGATTATGGTGGACAACGACCCACAGAGACTCGAAAGAGTACTGTTAGAGATGTGATGTTTGTCAAAGGGTATTCAAACCCAACAGAAGGGATGAGATGCCACTACGACCACAAGTAACATTACATGCATTCGATAAATGGGAAATATACTTAGTGGGACCAATTATCCCACCATCCAAAAGGACAGGGGAAAGATACATTATCACTAAGAGGAAATACCTAACAATATGGTGAAAGCCGCACCAGTAAAATATTGTAGCGCGGAGACAGCTGCACACTTCTTGTTTGAACAAGTATTCACTAGATTTGGGTGCCCAAGAGTTTTTATGGGCGACCAAGGCATTCACTTCATAAACAACACCATCTGCACGATGCTTGAAGAGTTTGAAGTTCATCACCAGAAAATCACACTGTATCATCCACAGGAAAATGGCACAGTAGAAGCCTTTAACAAAATTATAGAGAATGCACTGACAAAGATCTGTAACGTCAATAGAGACGAATGGGACCTCAAAGTACCAGCAGTATTATGGGCATATCAAACTACATGAAAAATTTGACAGGGCACACACCATTCAAACTAGTCTATGGCCAAGAAGCAGTAGTTCCATTGGAAGTTTTAATACCTAGTTTACGCATAGCAGCTATCACACAAATGACAGAATGAGGCGCAATACAGGAAAGACTGAATCAGTTATTGTCGCTGGAGGAAGACATAATATTGGCAGGATTCCATAAACAAGTACAGAAATCAAGAGACAAATCTTGACATGATCAACACATCAAGAAGAAAACGTTTAAGGAAGGAGATCTAGTATTTCTTTACGACAGTAAATCATTTCATCACCCGGGGAAGTTGAGAATGCATTGGCTAGGACCATATGAGGTAAAATCTGTCACAGATAGAGGAGCTGTACAGTTAAGAGATTTAACAGGTGTAGACCTTAGAGGAATTATCAGTGGGAGCCGACTAAAGCTGTATAAGGACAGTCAACCACCCACCACATAGTAAAAAAAAAAAAAAGGAGACAAGACTAAAAAGCACGCAACACGTGAGAGATATAAAGGCCAAATACCATTCAAAACATGAATTCAACGAAGGCAATAACAATGGTCATATAAAAATGGAAACAAGTGGTAAAAGGAAAGTCGGTGAAAATAGGCTGATAAGATAGCACAAGGCAGAATTAAAGCATGACAAGGGCTGATGGGACACCACATTAAATGCGCTAACTGGAGACGAAAAAGAAAGTGTAATCGAAAGTACGAAACTACCACAGATGCATTGAACCCAAAATTATGGTGCATTAAGTTCATAATNAGGAAATTCATCAAAGGATATGTACAAATCACAAAACCAATGGAAAATTTGTTAAGGAAGGATAAAAAGTATCAATGGAACGATGAGTGTCAACACGATCTGGATACCTTGAAGGACAAGATGGTTGTTGCACCGATATTAGTATTTCCAAACTAGGAAAAGACATTCCATGTGCATGTAGATGCATTAGTGATAACACTTGGAGCTATCCCAATGCAACCAAGAGTAGGAGACTTGGATCAACTGATAGCGTTCGCAAGAAAAAACTTATCATACTAAAAACATAATTATAACACGACATAAAGAGAATGCCTAGCCATGGTCTATGCATTGTAGAAGTTCAAACATTACCTATTGGGGAAACACTTTAAGATATTTACAGATCACTCAGCCCTGAAATACCTAGTCAACAAGGCAGTGTTGGGGGGGAGAATCTGTTGATGATTATTTCTATTTCAAKAATTTGACTTTGAAGTAATAGTTAAACCAGGAAAATTGAACGTAGGACCTGACCACCTTTCAAGGGTCACAAATGGAGAAGAAATGACGAACTTAAAAGATAACTTTCCAGATGCACAGTTATTATCAATAAAGTTTGTTGATGACTACTTCACAGAGATCATCCAGTACTTGAGTATAGGTACTGCACCACAAGAATATACCACTGCACAAAAGAAGAACCTGGTATTCCACACAACCGACTATCAATTGATCGTAGGACATGTATACAAGATGGGAGCATATAACATTTTATGAAGATATGTATTAGAGAATGAACGAACACGAATTATAGCAGAAGCCCATGAGGGAATGGCAGGAGGGAATTATGCAAGAAAATATACCGTGCAGAAGGTACTACGCATAGGATTATGGTGGACAACGACCCACAGAGACTTGAAAGAGTACTGTTACAGATGTGATGTTTGTCAAAGGGTATTCAAACCCAACAGAAGGGATGAGATGCCACTACGACCACAAGTAACATTACATGCATTCGATAAATGGGAAATATACTTAGTGGGACCAATTATCCCACCATCCAAAAGGACAGGGGAAAGATACATTATCACTAAGAGGAAATACCTAACAATATGGTGAAAGCCGCACCAGTAAAATATTGTAGCGCGGAGACAGCTGCACACTTCTTGTTTGAACAAGTATTCACTAGATTTGGGTGCCCAAGAGTTTTTATGGGCGACCAAGGCATTCACTTCATAAACAACACCATCTGCACGATGCTTGAAGAGTTTGAAGTTCATCACCAGAAAATCACACTGTATCATCCACAGGAAAATGGCACAGTAGAAGCCTTTAACAAAATTATAGAGAATGCACTGACAAAGATCTGTAACGTCAATAGAGACGAATGGGACCTCAAAGTACCAGCAGTATTATGGGCATATCAAACTACATGAAAAATTTGACAGGGCACACACCATTCAAACTAGTCTATGGCCAAGAAGCAGTAGTTCCATTGGAAGTTTTAATACCTAGTTTACGCATAGCAGCTATCACACAAATGACAGAATGAGGCGCAATACAGGAAAGACTGAATCAGTTATTGTCGCTGGAGGAAGACATAATATTGGCAGGATTCCATAAACAAGTACAGAAATCAAGAGACAAATCTTGACATGATCAACACATCAAGAAGAAAACGTTTAAGGAAGGAGATCTAGTATTTCTTTACGACAGTAAATCATTTCATCACCCGGGGAAGTTGAGAATGCATTGGCTAGGACCATATGAGGTAAAATCTGTCACAGATAGAGGAGCTGTACAGTTAAGAGATTTAACAGGTGTAGACCTTAGAGGAATTATCAGTGGGAGCCGACTAAAGCTGTATAAGGACAGTCAACCACCCACCACATAGTAAAAAAAAAAAAAAGGAGACAAGACTAAAAAGCACGCAACACGTGAGAGATATAAAGGCCAAATACCATTCAAAACATGAATTCAACGAAGGCAATAACAATGGTCATATAAAAATGGAAACAAGTGGTAAAAGGAAAGTCGGTGAAAATAGGCTGATAAGATAGCACAAGGCAGAATTAAAGCATGACAAGGGCTGATGGGACACCACATTAAATGCGCTAACTGGAGACGAAAAAGAAAGTGTAATCGAAAGTACGAAACTACCACAGATGCATTGAACCCAAAATTATGGTGCATTAAGTTCATAATNTTCTATTTCAAGAATTTGACTTTGAAGTAATAGTTAAACCAGGAAAATTGAACGTAGGACCTGACCACCTTTCAAGGGTCACAAATGGAGAAGAAATGACGAACTTAAAAGATAATTGTCCAGATGCACAGTTATTCTCAATACAGATTGTTGATGACTACTTCACAGAGATCATCCAGTACTTGAGTACAGGTACTGCGCCACAAGAATATACCACTGCACAGAAGAATAACCTAGTATTCAACGCAACCGACTATCAACTGATCGTAGGACATCTATACAAGATGGGAGCATATAACATTTTATGAAGATACGTATTAGAGCATGAACGAACAAAAATTATAGTAGAAGCCCATGAGGGAATGGCAGGAGGGAATTATGCAAGAAAATATACCACACAGAAGGTACTACGCATAGGATTATGGTGGACAACGACCCACAGAGACTCGAAAGAGTACTGTCAGAGATGTGATGTTTGTCAAAGGGTATTCAAACCCAACAGAAGGGATGAGATGCCACTACGACCACAAGTAACATTACATGCATTCGATAAATGGGAAATATACTTAGTGGGACCAATTATCCCACCATCCAAAAGGACAGAGGTAAGATACATTATCACTGCGAGGAAATGCCTAACAAGATGGTGAAATCCATACCAGTAAAATATTGTAGCGCAGAGACAGCTGCACACTTCTTGTTTGAACAAGTATTCACTAGATTTGGGTGACCAAGAGTTTTTATGGATGACTAAGGCATTCACTTCATAAACAACACCATCTGCGCGATGCTTGAAGAGTTTGAAGTTCATCACCAGAAAATCACACTGTATCATCCACAGGAAAATGGCACAGTAGAAGCCTTTAACAAAATTATAGAGAATGAACTGACAAAGATCTATAACGTCAACAGAGATGAATGGGACCTCAAAGTACCAGCAGTATTATGGGCATATTGAACTACATGAAAAAGTTGACAGGGCACACACCATTCAAACTAGTCTATGGCCAAGAAGCAGTAGTTCCATTGGAAGCTTTAATACCTAGTTTACGCATAGAAGCTATCACACAAATGACAGAACGAGGCACAATACAGGAAATATTGAATTAGTTATTGTTGTTGGAGGAAGACATAATCTTGGCAGGATTCCATCAACAAGTACAGAAAGTAAGAGACAAATCTTGACATGATCGACACATCAAGAAGAAAATGTTTAAGGAAGGAGATCTAGTATTGCTTTACGACAGTAAATCGTTTCATCACCCGGGGAAGTTGAGAATGCATTGGCTAGGACCATATGATGTAAAATCTGTCACAGACGGAGGAGATGTACAGTTAAGAGATTTAACAGGTGTAGACCTCAGAGGAATTATCAATGGGAGCCGACTGAAGCTGTATAAGGACAGTCAACCACCCACCACATAGTAAAAAAAAAGAAGGAGACAAGACTAAAAAGCATGCAACACGCTAGAGATATAAAGGCCACATACCATTCAAAACATGAATTCAATGAAGGCAATAACAATGGTCATATAAAAAGGGAAACAAGTGGTAAAAGGAAAGTCAGCAAAAATAGGCTGATAAGATAACACAAGGCAGAATTAAAGCATGGAAAGGGCTAATGGGACACCACATTAAATGCGCTAACTGGAGATGAAAAAGAAAGCGTAATGGAAAGTACGAAACTACCACAAATGCATTGAACCCAAAATTATGGTGCATTAAGTTCATAATGGAGGAAGCGTCCTCGACAAGCTTCATGACAAGCCCATACAACACACGAGAACGAGAGCAACTAGTCTATTCACAAAAGGAGAACAGAGAGAGAAATAGAAGCCAGAACAAACAGAGAGAGACTATAGAGCTCACCGAAGTCATTTGAACTCAGCAAACATTTGACAGTCACCACTATGGCACCACTGAAGCCAACAGAACCAAGCCAGATAGCCAAACCAACCAGGGTTCAAAATAGGTCATGAGGACCACTAGAATAAAATGAGCAACAATAGCCAGAGATCGTCGATGTCGATGAGATACCATCTCCAGAGGTGATACCCGTGAACCCTACACCAATACTAGAAGAGATTCAACAACCACAAGCAGAGGCCATGAAAGAGGATACACTAGAAGCAGCGTAGGAGCCTCAGAACGAGGAAGCAAAAATCCAACAGGAAGTGCAACCAGAAAGCACTAAAGAAGCTGTGGAAGTTAACAGAATGACATAGAATCTGGGAGTAGGGGTGCAACCAGACAAGTCGTAATCACCCAGCCTAGGTCAACCAGCAAAGGAGACCACTGATACTACCATTGGACAACATGGCTTACGAGGGAGCAACTGGAAGTTGTTGGAACTTCAAACCAACCACCACAGTAGGAAGACAAAGTTCAGATACCGAGCTCACCCCGCAAGAAACCTGCAGCAGAAATTGTGCCACCACACATACCATATGGAGTACAGGTAGAAACCCATCTACTGGGTCACGTAGGGAAGCTCAAATATTCTGACCATGATGTATCAGACGAAACCAAGTGCCTAGAACTTCTGTCAAGGTCTTTATGAAGACCATAATCATAAACCAACTTGGAGAAATGATCAGCCAACCACATCATTGAGCATCTGGACTAGACAGAACAAGAATCTTAGGTTTGTTGCAGCTATGACATTTTGGCAGAGGCTAGTACATGAAAACATGCGTCAAACAACTATTAGTAGTCACACACAGAGGGGATATAAGGTTGGACAACCTATCCCCATAACTGTTGAGATTATCGCACATATAACAGGACTACCCATCCGAGGTATGGATCCCGTGCTAATTCTAGATGATAAATCCGAGGAGAAAGCGTTAACAGAGGAAATGAAGAAGAAATGTGTCACCGCCAGGGGAATAAGAGGCATCATAATCAAATGAATCAACAACATAGCTACACAATTGGGAGAAAATATCTTAGCCTACAAATTTCTAAGAAAATGCTGCAAAGATGAAGTACCAGCAGGAGTCATTGCAGTTGTAGCTCAGTGCGCAAAAGGTACCTCCATGAGCTGGGAGCCATATCTATTGAACTTGTTTCAAATGAACTGGAAGGATGCGCATGACCAAGGCACAAAATTCTATTACTCATGGCTAATCACCCTAATATCCTTCATGTGATGGCGGGAACTAGAGTACATAATATTTTGTACCAAACCACAGCTAGCAGGAGCAAGATATCTATTACTGAGATTCGGGCCACATGACAAGCATAAGAGGGAGAATGAAATCATATTATAAACATACCTATAGGACATACATGAAGCTATCAATCAATCATGGAGAATAACACTAGAGGTTGTCACATGATATGCGGACATCGCCAACTTCTCGGCTACATGACAAACCATGTGGATACAACCAAGGCAGGATCTAGATAAACAATGGCTACCAATGCGCTACTTCATCATAGAGGGTGATATCGATATGGTCATTAATGAATGGCCTGATGAATCGAGGATCCTATCCATTACTTGAGAAGTACCGGAATGAAAAACAAAAGGGGAGGCTACGTAGGCAGAAACACATCCTCCGCAAATCCTAGTGCCCAAGAAATCAAGGACGGGCCAAAGCAAGCCAACTCAGGTAGACGACAGGTCAAAGCAGATAGGGACCTAGAAGGGGAAGAAAGAGAGTAGACATCCAACCAATGGACAACATAAACAGGATGAGGGAGCGTAGGAGACCACCCTAAATCCTATCACACAAGAACTAGGGGGAACTAAGAGACCAGTTGTGCAGAAAGTAGGCACGTGTAAGAAATCGAAGGCGCAAAGAGCATCCTAGAATATACAATCACAAAGGATGATGGGGAAATGATTGCCATAATGGTCCAAGATTGCCTAGTAGAATATTTCAATCATGCAACACATCACAGGGATAAACTGCAAAAAGAATTGGCAGAAATGGGACAGTTCCTCAAGAAACTCGAGGAAGTCCACATAACAAGCAGAAGCAAAGGCATAGATCCATAAACAATATAGACCAAAGAAAGAGTGGAGGGATAAGAATGAGACCCAATCCTCTCAAGGCCACACGCAAATGCAATGATCTACATCAAACCTAGCATGTTGCGTATGGATGAAATCGTGGTACAAACACCATTGAAGGACTTGGACTACATCCAATTGGTCTTGACGTGGATACCATCAAGGGAAATAAACAAATTGCAAGTTAGCGTCGACCATGAGATACAGTCTTGGGCACATAAAAATTTAGTCGAGCTACAACAAGCAACAAAGAAGTGGGAAGCACTGGAAAAAGTTTGTGAGCAGGCCAAATCTAAAAATTAGGAGGAGAAAGAACGCAAGAATGAACTGGAATGAAGAGTAGGAGAAATTTTTGGGAAACTTCCAAGCACTGCGCAAGGAAATTAACTCCCAGCAGTAGAAAAGATCGACCAGATTTCATAGGCAATTGATCAGTATCAGAAGGAGATCAAGAATCTCCGAGAATAGATCACACCAATCACTCCACCAACAGTGAAGGAGAAAAGGAATCAAGAATAAACAAAGAAACTATAGGAGATAGAGAAGTANGCGTCGACCATGAGATACAGTCTTGGGCACATAAAAATTTAGTCGAGCTACAACAAGAAACAAAGAAGTGGGAAGCACTGGAAAAAGTTTGTGAGCAGGCCAAATCTGAAAATTAAGAGGAGAAAGAATGCAAGAATGAACTGGAATGAAGAGTAGGAGAAATTTTTGGGAAACTTCCAAGCACTGCGCAAGCAAATGAACTCCCAGTAGTAGAAAAGATTGACCAGATTTCATAGGAAATTGATCAGTATCAGAAGGAGATCAAGAATCTCCGAGAACAGATCACACCAATCACTCCACCAACAGTGAAGGAGAAAAGGAATCAAGAATAAACAAAGAAACTATAGGAGATAGAGAAGTAGGTTAGCACAACATCTGAATTGTTCGATAGAGCAACGCAACTTTGGATAAGACTGGAGGAGGATCCATAGATCCAACACTGGGACAAGGAAGAGGAAAGGATCAATGCAGCGATACAAGAACTCAAGCAGAGCCAAAAGACCATACCAATCCTAGAACAAGTCAAAGGAACATAAGAGATGAAGAATATGCAGGTAAAACATATCACTGTGAAAACACAAAAAAAGAGCGTCAGGCTCAAATAGAACCATTGCAGGAATAGGTAGCAGAAGTACTCGCATAGGCAGAAGGAGCTAGAACACAGATAGCACAAACCTAGGTAGAATGTGCAGGATTTCTGAGTGATGAAGTGGCAGTTTAGGTAGTGGACGCCATCGAGGAGAAGACCGCGCAGGCACTGACAAAAGCAACAGAGTTGTAGGAAAAGTTCCAGACGATCACCAAGGAGATCGAGGAAGCACAGAAAGATTAGGTGACTTGGGATGAGTCACATGTTAGTGTTGGGAGCCTATTGGCACCTAGCCGAAGTGGAAATAAGGATGATCATGGGAAATAAATCGCATACAAACTAAAGTAACAACTGGAGAAAGAACAACACGCGTACATGCAAGAAAGCATGCACAAGGAAAGTGATAGATGGAGGAAGAACAACACATGCATGGGAGGAAGACCTAATGTCGGTAGGGTTAGGGTTTTGGTAATACACTGTAAATGGCTGAAGATCCCNAGATCCAACGCTGGGACAAGGAAGAGGAAAGGATCAATGTAGCGATACAATAACTCAAGAAGAGACAAAAGACCATACCAATCCTAGAACAAGTCAAAGGAACATAAGAGATGAAGAAGATGCAGGTAAAACTTATCACTGCACAAACACAAAAAAAGAGCATCAGGCTCAAATAGAACCATTGCAGGAATAGGTAGTAGAAGTACTCGCACAGGCAGAAGGAGCTAGAACACAGATAGCACAAACCCAGGTAGAATGTGTAGGATTTCTGAGTGATGAAGTGGCAGTTTAGGTAGTGGACACCATCGAGGAGAAGACCGCGCAGGCACTGACAAAAGCAACAGAGTTGTAGGAAAAGTTCTAAACGATCACCAAGGAGATCGAGGAAGCACAGAAAGATTAGGTGACTTGGGACGAGTCACATGTTAGTGTTGGGAGCCTATTGGCACCTGGCCGAAGTGGAAATAAGGATGATCATGGGAAAGAAATCGCATAAAAACTGAAGTAACAACTGGAGAAAGAACAACACGCGTACATGCAAGAAAGCATGCACAAGGAAAGTGATAGATGGAGGAAGAAAAACACATGCATGGGAGGAAGACCTAATGTNATATTTTTATGTAATCTCTTATTTTATGATTCAAATAAAGTTGTTTGTTTGAGAACACTTTTGTTTAAGGACATCATTTCCTATTTATAGGGTACAAGGTCTTAGGTATGTAAATATTCAATACAGTGGTATCTTTAACTCAACCATCTATCATATGAAATTGGGAATGGTAGGTTGGTGATATTTTGTTAGAGTTTCATATATAAACACAAATATAGTTTAACCCATAACTTATCATATCACTATAATAGAGAGAAAACCATAGACAACCACAAGCCATCAACACGACAATGTTAAGATAGGTTGTTAGTATCATTAATACTCTAATGATCATTTAGCAAAAATCAGATCATCATTATAAAGCATTAAGAATGATAAAATAAAATATCACCTAGATTGCTTGATATTGTTGGAACACATATATATTTATAAAAACTTTAGACTTTAAATATATTTTATTCTCATTTAAATAAAAACAACGCGTGCTTGAGTCTCACCGTTGATGAAGTCTCACATCTAATCAAATGATCCTAAACTTTTAAAGGTTATGGAGCCACCTATTCATTAAAGAATCAAATCACTAAAGGTTGATTTCTAAACATCGGGTTTCGGGGTTTCGCAATGCATGACAATTCAACATGTAGTATTTCACAAAGTCCCGATACCTGAAATCACGAAATTGTCTCAAGCATTAAATCGTGTTAATTAAGGATTAAAGAACAATTAATGATTAATAAACCTTATCGCGATTTCACGTTTCAGGGATCCTAACGTGTAAAAACTATAAATATTTCGAGACCCGAAACCCTGAAATATTTGAGGTTAATCATGATTAATTAAAATGGTTAAACACGATTAAAATAAATTAATCACGTCGCGATTTCGCGTTTCAGAAGTTATAGCTCAAACTGTATAGGATCTCCCGAGAGACAAAATTCTAAAATTTAATTAACGATAAGTATGATTAGTTGATGCATTAACAATGATTATCTCTTAATTAATCCATCGCCTACTGATGACTTGGATAAATTCAAAATTCGTCTCTGCTTTTCCCGAGCAGGAACCTCCAAAAAATCAATGACATTAATAATGCATTTACGGAAATAATTCCAAATAAGATCTTTGGACACCGCTTAAATATTATTCATTAAGGAAAGTAAATACTCCGTCAGTAAAGGTATTGGTTAATCTATACAACTAAAGGAAAAGTGTTTTTGAATTTAGAATTTCATTGTGAGTTTTTACTGAGAAATAAGTTTTCCAGATAAAGGGTTTTACACATTTCCTGTGGCAGATAGCAGAGTTCAAAGGCTTGATATCATGGCTCCATGAAAAACAACTAAAACAACTGGTGAAAGTTCGAGCTAGAATACATATGTCCTCTCCAACACCTCACCCAGAAGCATAGAAACTGTTAAATCCTGGACACAAGTATTCAATATCCTACAGTATGAATTGGTAAATTCCCCAGACGATTCAAGTGACAATGAGAAGGAGGACCTAGCTACCAAATACAAAACTGTTGGCCAATCAGGGTTACATAAGATAGCGATGAGGACTAGGCTCTTGCCTTACAATGATATGATCGATTGGGCGCTAGATAATGGTGGATATCCCAACCAAAACCATCTTCAATTCACAAAAGGTCGTGTTAGCGATATTTCCTGTGGAGGGGATTAGATAGAAAAAGAAGGGGTTAAAAACCCATTTGTCCTAAGTTTTGGGCGATAATGCGCCCATGGTAAGCAACGAGCAAGTCCGAGCGGCCCAGATCAGCGCGCCCGGATCAACGGCGATGAAGAGCATTCCGGACCCCCCCCCGTCTTTCTACCTTTAAGTGGAGGGGGGGGCGGTCCGGAATTGGGGGCGCACCTCTCAGACGGCCCAGATCAGCGCGCTCGGATCAACGACGATGAAGATCATTCCGGAACCCCCCCCGCCTTTCTACCTTTAAGCGAAGGGGGGGGGTCCGGAATCCCGTACGCAACTTCCCGATGGCCACGATCGAGGTGCCCCAGATCAACGATGCTTGTGCAGCCCCGCCCCTCTCAACTGCCCTGTGCTTAACCAGTGTGGTCCCTCCTCCCATCATTTCATCCTCCCTTCCGCCTTTCCCCCGCTGCCGTGTGTCATCCATTCACCTCTCCTCTTTGGTCCGCATGGTCTTCCCTTCTTCTCATCATCCACTCACTGCTTGCCACGTGTTCCATTCCTTTCCACGTCAGCCTCTCACCTGAAGGCGAATTCATTCCTCCCATTGTTCCCCCCTTCCTTTTTCCACCTGATGTCTTCCGCCATGAATCGTCCTCCGTCATCCTCCTCTCATCTCGTCACTCCTTCCACACCCTTATAACCCGGCACCACCATTCCTGTCATGCGCCTCATCCTCCACGCTGGCCTCCATGCCTGTCCCTCAAGCTATTCATTTATTCCAGGTGGCAGCGCGAGAAGTCATCCATATCCCAAAGTGATGAGTTGGCTGGGCCGTTCTCAATCCCAAGAAGTAGTTATTGAAGCGGTTGGTGGTGGTTAGACATCGTCTCCGCCATAATGGGGACGTCCTACAATGAATTAAAGGCACGTCGATTCACCAATGTAACTGTCAGAAGATCTATCGCGTCTGCCACAAGTTGCACGATTATTCAAAGATTGCGGCTGTAGAGTGTCAGAAGCCATGCATACGCAAAGCTTTCAATGCATTTTCTTGGTTCTGTTTTTGTTGTTGTTTTGAGTATATGAAGGCATTTTTTCCATTCTTGTATCTATCGATGGTAGAGCTAAGCTCCCGACTGTAAAGTTTCAGCGACATTCTAGTTTCCTGGTTATGCCTCTGTGTTTGAGACTTCTTGGTTTATGACAAACAGT
>JZKD02S2403474.1:10731-20909 GCA_000966675.3 Picea glauca
AAGAATAAGTCAAATGTAAGAAGACCTAATAGAAGCTTCTGCTTCTAGAAGGATCTTCCTCTAGATTGTTCTTTTGGATAAACATATTTAGTATAAATAGGAGTAGAGGGTATGATAAGTTTTGTCTTGGATATTATTGTAATAGAGATCTACTCTGCTAGAGGTTTCCCCCTTGAAGAGGCAAGTGAACATTTCTCTCAGTAATCAAAGTTCTCTTTCTGGAGTTATTCTGGTATTACTTTGGTATTATTGTGGTGTTGTTCTAGTTATATCATTGTTTATATGCCATTTCTAGCTAATTATTTATGTTCTGCATACTATTTTATATCTGGAATATTACAACCATAGAGGTATAGCTGAATCTATTTTAAGAGTCTTGATTAGTTGTTTGAATACTAGATTTAGGAGGGTGTATTCCATTCCTCGGGAAGAGCTAGTGCAATCTACTGAAGGAGTAAAGGAGCAACAACACTCTGTTATGAATACGTGGCAATATGATCGTTCCTTTGAGAAGTTCATGAAAACGATAGTGAAAAAATCAAGAGTACAATAATTCAACCAACATGAAATGTTGAAATTGCAAAGTGTGTTGGTAGTGGACAACCACGACATACTAATGCATGTGATTAAGTTCTTGAAAGCACAACTTGAAAGAAAATGGTTAACATAAGGATGTTTACTTGAATGTAAAACTGAAATGTCTGATAAGGATGCAAGCTTATATTCATTATGGAATATTTGGAAAGAATATGAAAATACAAACTGAGTTTGACTCAAGGCCAAGAACATTTTAGATAAGAGATGGAGGTGCTACAAAAGTTGCATGGGGAAGAATTCCCTTGTGGAGGAACTATGTAAGGACTCCATTTGGAGAACAGATCCATAACCTTAATAACTATTGATAATTAGAAAGTGGGGCTGCAAATCTTGTTTACATAAGAATCCTGGATTACATTTTAAAATATAATGCATGGCTAGGAGACATGCGAGTGGATGTTCACCAACTTGTTTTTTGGTAAATGTGCAGAATGCGCTATTGTCATAATTAAATTGTGAACTAAATATTGTTGTTGTAAGGATATTGCTTATTATATAGGAAATGTCAAGATAAAATTAACTAAGACTGCTCAAGGAACGAAGCAAGAATATCCTAGGAGGGATAAATTGTAGAAGCAAAGAAGGGGAAAAGGATTAATGCTTTTCACGCTATTAAATTTTGAATAATGAGATAGAGTTGTATTCTTTAAAAGAGTAGCTATGAAAATAAATGAAGTTGGTAAATGAAAGACAAAGATGACAAATACATTTAATCAAATGAGCTTGGTTAGGACATGTCATGAAAATATAAAGATGAAAAATACATTTAATCAAATGAGCTCGGTTAGGACATGTCATGAAAAGACAAAGATGACAAATACATTTAATCAAATGAGCTCAGTTAGGACATGTAATGAAAAAACAAAGATGACTTAAAAATAACTCAACTGGATTGGAATCTACGAACTGTGTAGAAGGAGTTGGAAGGAGGGAAGAATCCCTTAACTCATTTATTGTTAATTGTTGTGTTTCTTTGGAATGAGGGACTGATATACTGTTGTGTGCGAATGTTCTGGTATGAGAACATAGAGACAGCTGGAAAACTTTAATTGTGTTTGCACTGAGGGCAATGTGATGGAGTGAATATAGGCATGTTGATTTAAATGCTATGGCATATGCATTTTGGAATTGAACTAACAACTAACATAATTTTAATGTGATGTTGCATGTTAGGAAAGGATTGGAGTTGTAGGAAAGGACAACTGCCAATGGTGGACATCCTCAAGCATGATAGAAATACAAGGAGGCTACCATTGAAAGTAGTTGCATGGACTTTAGAAGTCCCTAGGAAACACCACTGATGAGATAATATCAGAGAGGGTGCCGAAAACCAGAATGGGTATAAAAGTGTTCATGCCTATGTGGCATAAAATATGAAGGGATTGGGTAAGAATCCCTTCTGAAATAATTTACTATTCTAATAATGTGAAAATAATTTGAATGGTTGTTGCATGCCATTGATACCCAAACAGGGTATGACTCAGAAAGAAGAACCTAAATGATGGAGGTGTGAACCTTTGGTGATGAAGGAATGATTGAACTTATTTGAAGAATTCATGAACATGTATGTCATGAATGCAATGACAAATTGAGAATGATTGAGAGAAAAATTTCTCATGGGAAACACACTGATTACATGCATTAAGCAGATGCATGTGGTAAGAGAGTGGGAGTATTTAGGACTGCCCATTGTGAAAGAGGTATCTCCCAGTACTATACAAAATTGTAGAAGGATAAAGAGAGAAATTGGGTGACCATAAATGTGGGTACGCTGGTTAATGGTGAAGAAGGAGACTTGAATACATTTAGGTGAAACTTTCAATTTCATGTCATGCTTATTTGAGGTTGTGATCAATTTAGAGTAGAAATTATAGTGTTTCCATAATGATGAATGTGGATATAGAATCCATGTGGCGAGAGGTTGCATGAGTTCCAACACACCATGAAAAGAGTGCCTAATGTGAAAATGGATCAAACTGGAAATCAATGCAAGGGTGCATTGTGTGAGAGTGTGGCCATGAACATTGACACATTGATTAAATTTAATTTATACCTGAATTTGATTTGGTTGGGCTTAATATGCTAAAATAATGCATGTGAAAGGAATGCTATATTTTCTTTTTACTTTATATAATTGAATGGATGAATATGATTTAATTGTTAGTATGTAGAATTTTGAAATTGTGGGGAAACCACAACAAGTGTGAAATGAATATGTATGAGCATAATAACTAATAATTTGTTTGGTTGTGTGAAGATGGAATTACGGGAAAAAGGGTCTTAGATATGACAATGTTGTAAGCCCATGAGGAAGACCAATGCTTGTTGATCCAAACTGTTATGAAAAGGAAAATCTCATGCTTGTGAAATCTAGTTCCAATATGGAACAAATATGATAATAGAAAAGTGAAATGGAAACATGTGGGTGCATATTTCAAAGAAAATTTCTTAATTAAAAATTAAGGAAAATATCTCACAAATTTCTGTACGCATGTAAACATAGGTGAGATTAAAAATATATGTCCAGGGAGGACAAATGGTGGTTGTCAACTAAGAAAGCATGGAAAAGGATACTGTGTGACAAGGAAACTTTGTGATAATTCATGATCACCAAATATAATGTCATGTTGTGGTAACATAGGCCAAAGGGACGCCTCTACAAGAGCAAGTAAGAGGGATGCCTCAACAAGAACAAGTCAGAGGCACACCTCAATTGTAAGACTCAATGAAGTCTCTAAAACTCTTTTGTGTGAGAAATCCTTGGTAGGAAATATGGATCACCCGAGGCATTGTATAACAGAGAAGGGGATGCCTGAGTCTGATCCTGGAGGGTAAGTGACTGCAAGGAAGAGGAGACTTCAATGAATCTTATAAATTGTTGAATTGGGATCATGCACACAATGGGTATGTCAAGGAAAATAGTCAGCCAGGTTAATCAAGGCTGCCATATGAATGTAGATCCATGAAATACATAGATAAGTATATTTTTGATATGTAAAATTCCTCTTAAATTTTGAACAGAAATGAAATGTTTATGCATGAAATTGTGAATTAATATGATCGATGTATGAGATGGTTGTAGGAAGGTGCTAAATTCCAAAAAGGATGGAAGGGAACAAACCAAGAAGAGGAAATACATTACTGAAACAACTGAAAGATAAATCCATGGAAGGTGTTGTTGAAGTGCATAGAACACTGAGGACGATGTTCCTTTGAAGGGGGAGTGGATTTTAACATCCCTTTTCCTACACCTCTGATTATATGTAATTAATAATGATTAATGATTTCCATGTAATGATATATACAAATTTTAATTATATTATTGTTGATTTAAAATGCCAACAACTGACTATGGAGTGAAGCCTTGAATGTACAAGCCATGATACCAGGAGAGGGATTGATGAGGGGGTGGGAGGGGGATTCATATGTAAAGACCCAAGGCTACTTTGGTGAATAATGTGAAGGAAATGATCCTATGGACTCTAACTTGCAGCTGAAGCCAAACAATTAATAAGACAAGGGATGATAGTTGAAAAAGCAACCACCCAAATTAATGAGAGCATGGAAAGTTTAGCTAAAATAAAAAAAAACCACCAACCCAAAGGTACGATAGAGTACCATCTCCTACAACCCATATTGACTCCATGAATTCCTTCTGACGGGAGGAAAAAGGATAGGTCGTGAACCTTCTTGTGGGGGGGCGTATAAGAGAAGAGGGAACGAGGGCAGATGGGGAGGAGAGTTCACATATAGAGAAGAGACAAGTGACACATTGGGGGATTTAGAGGGATATAACTATTGCAAGTGAACACATGAATAAGGGTAGATAATCCCTGGTGGTAACATGGATTGGTATGAGGGTGGCCAAAATGCTGAGAAAGAATGCTTCTGAGCCTATGGTATGGTGGAAAGGTGGAAACCTACAGTCAGTTGGATGGATACATCTTGTATTAGATAAGTATTACTTACTCCCTATGTATTGAGTAAGATAATTAGATGGATGTATGTGAATGTGCTAAAGTTAAGTTGTGCATTCCTGAAATTGATGAAATTTATGTTGTTTCCTTGGTAAGTCCTTGCATCTGAAGGAATGTGTTTAATGTGAGTACTAGTATTTGAAAATTTTAGGAATTGTATATTTGAGCTTCCCATGTGTGCAACAAAGTCTCTGCAGTGGTGTGTTGTCTATAAATATAACACACATGGATGGGCATATACAAAGAGTTGTGGGGAGACATAGAGAGAGAAGAGAAGTCGTAGAGACCTCTTGAAAATATTGCATACATCCTCTCATGAAATCGTAACCTAGCTCGGGGGTGGCTGATTGTAGTAGAGCATAGGAAAACCTTGCCTACAGTTGGGTGGAGAGCGGTTCACCCTACAGTAGTGGCCAACATATCTCAAAAATTGTAGATAAGTAACTTGTATTACTCTGTATATTAACTTGAATGAATGAATGGATTTGATAATTCATATGAGGATGTTTGATGTGAATACTCGAATGGTGAATACTTGAAATATCAGATACAAGACTTCTCAGATACATGACTTCGAGGGGAAATACTAACCATCCATCACTAGCACCTTGCAGAATGGAACAAAGAGTTTTAGTTAGAGGGAGGACCTCTGAGACACAATCCTGACCATCGATACGTTGGGGCAGGAGAAGTCCTGAGAGGTGATTTGATCCATTCATCTGAAGGGGTAAGTCAGAATAGATCGCGGGGATACACTCTGAGGAAGGAGCCTCGAGATGTGCATCTAACTGTAGATATGTTGGGGATGGGGGGGCTTAGAGGGGAGATCCTGACCATCCATCGTGATGACCTTTCAATATTGATTAGGAAATACATCTCGAGGGGAGGAGCTCTAAGGTGACACAATGGTCATCAATCTGTTAGAATCAGAGGAGCTCCAAGATTACGTCTTGGCCATCCATTGCAAGGCACCTTTAGAGGTGGATTATGGAGATGTAACCTGATGGGGACGCTTCGATATAGAACCCAAATCGTCGATATTCCAAATTCTAAAGAGCCCCGATGGCGAAGGATTGCGACATAAAAGGTACGATAGGGCATAGACAGAGATATGACGTGGCCAATGCCACATCTACGCCACCAAGTGTGACATGTATATTACAGGGCCACGTGGGATAAATGTTGATGATATGGTACCACGTGGTAGTGAAGTGACCCAAAATTTGATAGGCCATAACTTTCGATCCATAACTCGGATTTGAATGAAATCAAAGTCATTCTAAAGCTCTTGACAAGAAAAAGATGATGGTGTCATCGAAAATAAAGTTTGAAGTCCTTTAAGGAGAACATAATTTTATTACCCCATTCCATTAAATGCTACTTAGGGGGTTGGGTGTTACAAAAACTTTGGAGGTGATATTTGGTTGGAAATACCCCAAATAGCATTGGCTAGGAATTGACAAAAATCTAATTAAATTAAACCTATTGATGTGTTTTCCATACCTCTTTGTATTAAACGTTTTGGGAAGTAGATACATAACAAAGCTTATGAAGATACATTCATGGAATGCTATGAATACATATGCAACAAATCTTGGATTCAAGTTCTTCTCAAAGTAAGCATTGGATTTTTTCCTGACCTACTAATAGTCTAATCTCTGCCTTGCAATTGGAAGGTAAGATTTAACATATTTCATGTACAAATTGAAAAATCTTAGAGACCACCATTGTAGCTAAGGGGTTTTTCTCATTCCTACAAGATTCTAATGTCCCCTTGGATCAAAGTACAAAGCTCAAGTCACATGCTTTAAAAGTCTTCAAAATGGTGAGAAAACTAGAGCTTCTTCTAGGTGTTTTGCTGAAAATAATAGTAAATTCATTGAAATTTGTGTCTAAATATAAAACTTTTGTTTCTGGAAAAGGAAAAAAAAGTTGTAAATGAGTGAAACTTTTTATTATGAAGAAAATTTTTCAAATTCACAAAAGAGTGAAATTTTGCATGCTTTGAAGAAATTTCTATGAGAATTACCTCCATGTTGGTGTTCAAGGTTGATAAACTCATGTTAATTTGTTGCATATTTTATGAATCCCATGGTATTATCCCAAGTGTTGCAAATCCCTGTTGCCGCCCATAGGAGGATCACATCTCAATCCCAGTGTAGTTGTCCTCTCGGTTAGATTAACTACAAGAACAAAGAGTCAATTCCAACCGGAAGGAAAACATTGTTGCAAGAATGGGGAAAGGTTGCCAAACTCATAATAAGGAAAAAAATGTTGCAAATATGAGGAGAAGATGGTAGACAATGGTGCAAACATTGGGATAAGATGCTATAAAATGGTGCATAGATAGGGACAAGCTGCTAGTGCATGCAGATTTTGGGCTATTCATGCTGAAGAAGGTTAATGCACACCGTGCAAGAATCAAATTGTAACATGGCCATCTTGTGAATTGACACTATAAGAAACCACTACTTTTATAACTACAACATGTGACAAACTCAACCGCACATTTATAATCCCATAGCATGAAAAAGTATCATAACAAAAAATGTTAAAGAACTAACGTTAACTCAGAGATAATATTAATGCATATTTGAATATTAACATTAAGAGTATTGTAAATATAAAGTTCAAACATAAAAAAAACCATTGATAAATGAAAATGGCTTTGATATGAGGGAAAATAAGACCTCGAAGTTTCTAATTGGTAATTTTTTTTTTTGCAAGTACTTGATTTGTCAAGAAAAAAATGTTTGATTAGCTTGTTGTGTATGTGCTATATTCTTTGGATGAGTACCCATAGCGTATGCTATGTTGCGCCGGGCGTGTAGGGGGTTGTATGGAAGCTCCATCAATTTTTTTTTAACCTTGGGAAACATGTCTCATTTTGCCTCATTTTTTGAGTCGCCTCAATTTTCCTGTCCATTGTTTGGCAGTTTTTTGGCACATGGTTTTTTGTCGATGGTTTTCTATTTACGGTTAAGGAATTAGGGTTGTTGACTAATCTAGGTCATTGGGTTAGGTTTTTGGATGCGGCTAGATTCTATATGTATATTGTATTGTAAGTAATGTATGATAGTGAATGAATATAAAATATGATGGTTTTCCCGGTTTGGGTTTCTAGGGGAAAAATATATGTGTAATGTGTGTATTTTCCATTGTATCTTTTCTGTTCTTTTACTGAAAAACTGTTTGCATTAAATAATTTTACAAGGTTAAAATCTACATTTGGTATCAGAGCAATTATTGGCTTTAGGGGGATGCCTTTGTAGTCAAGGGTTTGGATCGTGACTATGATAAGCCTTGTTACATTGGGATATCGGTGGTATTGATTCTTTAGGTGAAGAGAAATGAAAATCAATTTGAAAATGGAGATCGAGAAGTTTAATGGGAAAAGATTTGAGTTGTGGAAGCTCAAGATGGAAGATCTACTGGTGGACAGATATTAGTGGATGGTGGTGAATCTAGGTACTGCACCTACAAAAACTTCAACAAATGACTGGAAAAAGTTGGATTGGAAGGAGAAGAGCACAATCTGACTGTGTCTCTCAGATTCAGTATCACTGAATGTGTCAGAGGAAGTTACAACCAAGGCTTTATGGGATAAGTTGGGGAATTTGTATCACTCTAAGTTACCTAGTAAATAAACTATTCCTGAGAAAGAAGTTGTATAACCTGAGGATGAGAGATGGAGACTCAGTGGTAGAGCATTTGAATGCCTTCAATACTATGGTAAGTTAGTTAGTATCTATTGAGATTAAAATTTCAGATGCAGATAAGTGTATCAGTTTACTGTTCTCTTTACCACACTCATGGGATAGTCTGGTTGTGGCCATAGGTAGTAATACAACTGGCTTGATGTTTGATGAAGTGGTCTCATCCTTGTTGTCGGAGGAGATGAGATGAAAGAACATGGAAGGACAAAGAACATATGCCTTATTTGCAAGAGGATGCTCCCATGAAATAAATAGACCTAAGTCCTCAAGTGGAAGATCTAAGTTTAAGGGTAGATCTAAATCCCATGGAAATTTTGTAAATATATGCTAGAGACGTGGAAAAGAAGGGCGCTATAAGAAGCAGTGTAGATCCAAAGTTGAGAAAAAGAAGGGATCTGAATAAGCCCCTTATACATAAGAAAATATCTCCAAGGAAGAAGGAGGGGATGTGTACTTGGATTCTTCAAGCACACATGTAGATCATGAGGCATGGTTGGTTGAATCAGGTACATCCTTTCATATGACTCCCCATTGGGAGTGGTTCTATGAATATGAAAGGTATGATGGATGTAATGTTTTCCTAGGTGATGACTTGAAAACCAAAATCATAGGACGAGGAAAATTCAAGTTGAGGCTCATATATGGAAGGATTATAAAACTACCTGGTGTTCTACACAACCCAGGATTGGCCAGAAATTTGATTTCTGTAAGAAAAATGGACGATGCAGGGGTAAAACCAATATTTGAAAAGGAAACCTGCAGGATTGTTCGAGGAGCAATGGTGTTGTTGAAGAGAGTTTGGTTTGGAACTATGTATAAGATGCAATGAATCACTATTAGTGAGGGGTGTAATAGTTCCATTGTTCTTGATATTCGAGTTGAAGAAGAAAAAACTCCTACAGTCTCTGGAGAAAAGGTTATGTTGTGGCATCAAAGACTGGGGCATATTGGAGAGAAGTGTCTTCGACTACTACATGATAAAAGTATGGTTGAAGGTATGTCTAACTGCTCTCTAGATTTTGTTTTATGTGAAAATTGTGTCTATGGGAAGCAAAATCATGTAAGATTCCCCTATGGTGCAACAAGGGTAGAAGGAATTTTAAAGCTAGTTCACAATGATGTGTTTGGACTTGTGTCGGTTCCATCATTGGGAAAATATGTGTACTATGTCTCATTTATAGATTAGTTCTAGAGGAATACTTGGATATATTTCCTCAGGAAGAAATCTGAAGTCTTTTAAAGGTTTAAAGAGTTTAAGTCTCTTGTTGAGAATCAAACAGAGAAAATACTTAAGGTGCTGAGGACAGATAATGGTGGAGAGTTCCGCGAGAATGAATTTGAGGAATTATGTAAGAAGTGTGATATAAAAAGGAAAACGACTAATCCATATAGACCTCAACATAATAGATTTGCAGAAAGGATGAACAAGACGCTGATGGAAAAATCAAGGTGCATGCTCAGTGGTGCCAGGTTAGGGAAAGAATTCTAGGTAGAGGCAGTCGGTACTGCATGTTACCTTATCAATAGATCACCCTTGTCAGCACTATATGACAAGACTCCACAAGAGGTATGAACTGGTAAGAAACCTTCTCTCACACATCTCAAGGTGTTTGGTTGTGAGGCATATGTTCATGTTCCAAAGGAAAACAAGAGTAAGCTATATAAGAGGGCTAAAAAATGTATCTTTATTGGGTATAAAGATGGTGTTAAAGGTTATAATCTTTGGAACCCAGAAACTAAGAAGGTTTTGTATAGTCGAGATGTGGTATTTAGAGAAATAAAAGATGTTGTCAAATAGGATGTCCTACCAAGTAAGGAAGAACCGGAGAAAATGGATTTAAATTTAAAGGATGATGAATCAGACTCTATAGAAGAACAAGAATAATAA
>JZKD02S2403485.1:4030-22667 GCA_000966675.3 Picea glauca
TAACAATACATTTTAAATTTCATTTCAATCAAATTGGAGGCCAATCCAAAACAACTCTATTGTCCTCTAGAATTGCAATAAAGTATATTAGACGTTAGTATGTTAATATATTAAATTCTATTTTTGGAATTAATAAGTACCAATTTTGAACAAGTATAATATAGAAATTAATAATTTAAGTTGTTCTAATAATTCTATGAATATCCCCAGATGGGGTGACACATGGGCCACATGGGCCACACACATCGATGGACAAGGCAATTATGAGGGTATTTAAAGCCTCTCACTGCCACCCTCCCCCTTTTCCAGTCACGATGGTTCTCATGCATAAGAGCCAAGCCTTAGTGCATCGAGCCTTAATGGAAGCTTGGGCTCGGCTCCTCGGCTTATGTACGATCTTTGAGATTTCCATCACACCTGCACTAATGGATACCAGAGCCATCAATTCCTATACCCTCCTGGTATTTTCACTATGTGGGAAGTGTTATATGGGGAAATTGGGCCCAAAGCCCAACATTATTTTGTTAATCCTGCTTCGAGATTCATCCTTCTCAACCGATTTTTCTGCTTGCCTAGTGCCCTGCGCAACCATGCCATGAGAAAGAAGCAAGCCCCATCGAGGACCGACCTACTACAATAGGTTTGGAAGGCACAACGACCCTGGGCATGCCTCTCGAGTTCTCGCACCAGGTGGAGATCATATGGGCTCTTCGGGGCAGAACTGGTCTGCGCAGGATCCTTCATAGCCTTGGCCTCACTATAGCCTGGGACTTACCTCTTAAGCTCCAACTCTAAATGAGGACCATCTATGTTTCTCTAGGAAAAATTGGTTCGCGCAGGCTCATCAGTAGCCACGTCCTCCTAGCACTGAGAGTCTCCAAGGATGATTCCTGGTGGAAGAATAATTTCTACCCAATTGGCGAAATTCTTTCCTTTCCTCCCTTCAACCGCTCTAGAGTACTAGCTCATCACCTACACCACCAGTCCATTTAATGAGTGATTTTATACGAGATGCATAGTGGAAGAAGAAGCCTTACCTCTAGAGGACCACTCAGGGTGCAATTATGCTGCCTCCATTGAAGAAGACCTCGTCGTGGACTCTGTTGTTTCCTTTGACTCCATCACTGCCACTTTGAAGGAAAACCAGGCTCAAGAGGACCACAGTCACCCAACTCTAGATTCCTACAAACTCTTGGAAGACCACCTCGTTTTAATCTTTGAAATGATAAGGGACCTGGCCGAGCAACAACACTGCAAATTTTCTTCAGCAAATGTCTGGATGCCATGTATGATTCTTTTTCAAGAGATCCTATGAAGAGCCTCTACCTGACGTGTTGTCAGCCCTTCACCTTTAGACTCTGTCAAGACGGAAGCCTGGACTCGCCACATGCATAACTTCTCACAGGTTTTGTTGTTTGGTTTAATGCCTAAAGTTTTACAAATTTTTCCTATGCTAGTCTTTGGTTCAGGTCTGATAGGCGGTTGGGGCACTCAGTCCACTACTTGTTCTGGTTTCCACAAGAGTGTCGAAACATGTGGCAAGTCCCCTTGTTGTATCTAGACAGTTGTCATTTTTTTCTTTAAGTTTTGGAACTATGAACAATTGTCACGCCTATCTGTTCTAGTTTCCACTATGGTGGCAGAACAACTGGCTTGCTATCATGTATATCTGGACACACAAGTGTTTTACTTTGGCAAGTTAATATATATTTTTATTTACAAAAAAAATAAAAATAATTCTATGAATATATTTAACAGAGTATTTAAACTTTAATATCCATAAAGATTCAACTAGAAATTGAGAAACAATATATATATATATATATATATATATATATATATATATATATATATAAAATCTCAACATATTTTTAAAATTATACTTTACATATATAAACTTAGATCATCTTTGTAAACTTGAATCATTGTTATGGTTTTGATTGGAAAAAAAAACTAAAAATACAATAAAAATCAATTATACAGTTGGTTGGCAATAACCATAGTTTGAAGCAAATGCTTGGCATCTAGAGGGTATTGATTTATTCGTATTTCATGTTTAGTTTGGACTCAAAGGCAAACATACATAACATACATGTATTAAAAGCTATTAATATCCACAACAGTTATAAAGTGAACATTATTAAGTTTTTTATTTAATTATTTTTTGAAATAATATTTACATTTAGTTTAGTCTTTGTTTTATAGTGATATTTTGAATAAATATAATCAAAATATTTGTAATAAATTAGGTGTTCTAATAATTGAAAAAAAAAATGCATTTTAATAACATAATACCCAAAATTGGTACTTATTAATACCAAAAATAAAATTTAAATTTAAATTTTTTTGTACCAGAAATTCATTCCCAAGCTCCCATTTTCTTGACCTTGAAGCTCCCAAGTTTTCATTCCCATCAAATTGAGGATGTTCAAGTTGTTATTTATGAAAATATTACAATTATTTAATTGAGAATTAAATGGAATTATTTTATGATCAATATTTTTTAATAAGATGGATATAATATTTAAATATTTGTATTCCATGGTGGATATTGTTAATATAAAGTTGGAGCTCACAACTTCCCTCTAATTAATAAAAACACTTAAATATATTAAAAGAGACATAAAGTTTTAAACATGGAATTCTTTTAAATTTCTGTTTATATTTATTTTTTCGTTTTTTGTTTTGTTTATTTTTTTAATGTGAAATACACATTTCAAGGATATTTTATAAACGCTTTTTATTATTTTAACGATGATACTTAGGGTAAACTAGATTTTGCAAAATATCAAAGATTTGTTAACACAAGGCTCAAGATCGTTCTTTACAACAATATACTTATTAAGAGTTCAACATGTCACATATGATAATTGAACCTACGTGTGGAGGATAAATTCTTACTCACAATCTTGTGAACTAAACCCAATTAACAATTATGTCTTATATCTATGTAAATGTGAGGGTAGTTTAAGGTGCCTTATTCATAGTCAACATTGAAGATGGGGGCCTCTCCCCTTAGAGGAAAAATCCATTGCTTTTAGGAATCTTGTTGTTGTGAATGCCAAGAGAGCTATAATCCACAAGATCACATCCAAATCTATTTTAAAAGAATCTTGAGGAGCTCCTTGAATTGTGCATCACCTTCCTTGGAGTAAAGAGAAAAGTAATATTGTTCGCACATCAGGTATAGATTGGAAAACTCATGGGCCCGATGTGGTTGATTCAAACACTATTGGAAGAATGAATCCAAAGTCATTTGATCTCCATATGAAAAGTGGAGTTCAATTCTACTTCTATATTAAGGTTTACTTTTCCTTTTATTTTCATTTCAAAGAATACTACGTTTATTTTTTCTACAATGGCTTCTGGTTCCTATAAGGATTTAATGGAGTGTATCTAAGAGTATGGCCTTTGGAATTTAATCTAAATAAGGAATTTCCCTTATCCATTCTATTTTAGGTCATACTCCCCCATCCCCTTTTAAATTTTTGGGATAACAATTATCTTTTTCATCCTCTTTAATATCAACCCCAGTAGAATTGTTAGATGCCTTGTCGTTGGAGTTTGTGGACAAGGATCCTTTGTGAATATTTAGAACTAGATTGCTCAACATGTTGCAACTAGCTTCTAGAATGCTTATCCTCTACTTTTAATGGACCATCATGATGTTGGTATGTTGAGATATGCAATGTTGTTGATTTCATTCACCTTTAATGATATTGAAAGAAAATAACCCTTGTTGAATTGTATACTTTATTCATACCTTCATAATATTCTCCCGAATTCCATGATATCTCTATTATCTGTGTTTAGCATCTCTACATAGCAGGTCAAATGAGGGGTTCCCAAATTACAGAAATTCTCCAAAAACCCTAATTTTTTTTCGGATTAGAAATAAAATAAGTACCAATACCTGAATTGCCTTCACTATGAGACCCGTTAGTATTATAACCATAAATGAGTAGATAAAAGGAGGAATTTAAATTGAAAAAAATACATTTCTTAAAACTTAAAGAAATTTTCATGTTCAATGGGAATTCACAGATATCATTGCAATTCATACTTTCAAACAATGCAACCCTTTTTTACATGCAATGGTCTAGCAACCCATCATTTACCACTGGTTCCAAACTAGTTGCACCATATGTCTCAAAGGAAACATAACAAGAATAATGTGGATATAGGAGATGAACAAGCCCACTATAATAACTAAATCAACCAACATTGAAATCCATTTCTTCCACCAATACCACATTCCTATGAATGATTCCATTATTCAAACAAATACATGAAGCACAAAAAAATAGACCAAGAATAGAGATCACACATACCAATAGGTCGGTCACAACCAAATTCAGACTACAAGAGAACACAAATTGAATGTCTGGGTTCACCATAATCCCACACTAGTGACGATATTTCAATGTGAATCCTTCATCTAGAGTAGAGATTAATGTTTGTATGCTAAGGGTACCTAGGGATGTCCTCTAAACTTCCATTCTAATACAAATGGAATGATGCATTGACTATTGATGCATGTGATAGTTAATGCTTTTTTATTGGATCACCGATCCAAATTTATCCATTAGGGAATAAAACAATTGTGAAATGCCCTATTTTTCACATACACACTAATTCTTAGTTGTGTGTCCTTGTTATCCCACTGATATGCTACAAAATTTAGGCTTATTTTCACATGGAAGAACAAAATTTCAATGAAGGAGCTTACCTCTTTTTCAGTACTATCCATTCTAGTTAGATATACATCAAAATTATTGTTGGAACCCTAAGGTTTTGGAAATATCACAGACACATCACAAGTCAGCACTATGCACACGTTGAAATTTTTCACTACGCAACATCAAGATTTAGCACTCGTGACAACTAGCACTTTACTGCACACACCAACCTATTTTGTACTGCATGCAAAGACTTGTAAAGTTTGCATGCATGCCAAATCTTGGAATATATTTGGTAATGATTGTAACTATTTTTATAACAACCTAACTGGTCATGGTCGAGGTTGTGGGTGAGCTAGCAAGTTTTTTATGATTTCCACGCTTCAATGGAGATAAGGGGAATGCCTGCAAATATGTAAGGGTTGGGTTTTTGGTTAACTAAGAGTTCATTGTTATGTTAGTTGTAGATGAGTTAAATATTTAGTTAAGCATTGTTTCAATTTATGTTATGTTATGCTTCACTGGTTGTTCAGGAGAGGTTATGTGAATATAAGAGAGAAACTAGAATGAGATCTAAGTGGATTGCTCGTCTCTTCTTTCACTCTAAATGCACCCTAAGCAGGATTCAACCCTCTGTGTATTGAAATTTATCTCAATGATGTAGATATTAATTAATGAAGCATGAATATAATTTGTCCCTATATCTTATGGATTCTAGTCTGAATATATGTTTGTTATGTATTATTCTACGCAACACTGACAGGGATGTTATGAATGAATGTGAAATGATTGAATGGGTTTGAGTTGGATGTTTCATGTATGAAATATTCCTTCATGATGTGCACAAAACCTATGATATATGTGATTCTCATGGCGTCTCAGGTGATACCTCCTTTAGTCCTTGAAGATTGAATATTCCAATGCCTATGGGGTATTTGTTGGTCAAACCTATGATGTTGAGATTAATGAATGAAGCATGAAGCAAATTTTTCCCTATATCTTATGGATTATAGTATGAATGTATGTATGTTGTGTATTATTTTGCACAACATTGATATGGATGTTATGAGTGAATGGGAAATGATTGCATGGGTTTGAGTTGGATGTTTCTTGTCTGCACTATTCCTTCATGATGTGCACGAAACCTACGGTCTCTATGATTCTCATGGTGTCTTTGGTGAGACCTTCTTGCTTCTTTGAAGATTGAATATTTTGGAACCTATGGGGTATTTATTGGTCAAGCCTTACAAAAATTGGGTATGAAACCCTGCAACCAACAATTGGTTCCGTTGTCGGGACTTGAAGGTTTTGTGCTACATGTTGAAGGAAGGACATGACGTGGCAAACTTATAGTAAGGAGATAGAAGAATGAATATCTAAGAAGGAGGATGAGTTCACACGACGGGAGACCACAAATTTGCAGATTCACCTTGAGCGATGGAAACAAAGGTACATATATTCATGTATGCATGAAATTTTCTTTGTTGAGTTTCCTTGTTTACTGCATGAGTGGATAAAGAGATAGACTTTTATGAGGAATAAATCTCTATAGTTTGGAGTAGGACCACAAAATATAGAACGAAACCCATAAATCAACTCAAATCTCAAGTATGCTAGATGAATGGAAATGACAACAAAAGAAAGTCTAGAATCCTACCTTTTCCAGACGTTCGTAGGAGACCACTGTTGATCTCACAATCCAATGCATGATACCTACAACTTGTCCTCAACATCTAAGATACACAAGCATATGGAAAATGTATGAAATGTTAGCATATAAACTAGCATAATCCATCAACATGTTTATCAAATTTACCCATGGAAAATAATATAAACATTTACAACATATAATTGGACGAGAAAATAGTATTTCTATTAATATAATCAACAGGATTACATAGGTGACAACCTCATGTATCAACAAATCGTCAAAACCTAGAAACTAAGTCCCTCCACATGGGCCTTCACCACTTCAATCCTCCACAAGGAAATCTCACAAGTTATAGGAGTAATTGGGTTCCTCCTTCACAAGATAGGGAGAGCTTGGGGGCTGAACATAAGGAGAGTTCAGACTTAAAGGACCAAGGGATGTAGACTCAAGGATATAATATGATGCAAAAWTTCTCCAGAGTGTACTTGCTCTCCACTTTTTTTCCCCTCCATTAAATCTTGTATATGGCTCAATTTATAGCCTCCAAATGGGATTGAAGAGTCAAATCAGAGCGTTTCCAACATAYGAAAGGATAAGGATCATAGATCCCATGACTTGGCAWGGAAAAACTAAAATATTTTTAATTTTTAGCACAAAAACCGATGTACACGGGTTGTAATGRAGCAACCTGCATATACACAAGTTGTATAACTGTAGCCTACTTATATGTATAAAATTTTGAATTTTTGACTTTTGACTTAGAAAAATGGGGAAACTGAGTCTGCAGAGGGAAAGGGTAGGACACCAAACTATGATGCATAGAGTGTGGAAAAAATTGCTATAACACAAACATAGATTAAATCTGTATGGAGAGCCCAAGAACCATTGATTTGGGACCAAGAAGCAGTCAATAGGTTGATATCTATGTATAATAAGTGGGCCAGAGCCATTGATTTATGGTTTGACTGACTAGAAGAAGGGTATATTGTTGAGTTTGTTGTCAAATGTAGCAAATATTTTTGTAGCAAATAAATTTTGAAGCATGCCCTACAATAAGGTTAACAAAAGAAATCCATCTATGGATAAAAATGTCATTCGTAGAGAAGGGGATGATGTGCATGGAGCTTAATAGGACGACAGAGTAAACTCCTTGTCAATGGGTCCAAAATGGCATGTCAAGCAGGTAAGGGAGAATTCTTGATGGTAGGTCCCGATTAGACACACTCTAGTTTGGGATAGTGTTTCTGACCAAAATATTGGCTTGGTTGCAACTCTAAAATTACTATCTAAATATGAATCTCAGAACCAAAGGTTCTTAGATGAATTAAAATTTGAGACTAAATTAATGAATTCTATCTAATGCTATACTAAGATTCAATTCTAATATAATCTAAATTGTCTTGATCCAAAGTGGATTGTTGAAATGAATACAGTGAAAAATAATACTTCTTGCATAATAATTAGTTCATAAATACAAGGAGTATATTAAATTGACAATATAATAAGTAGAAAAACAATTGGTTATTTCGTCTTCTCACTATATCATTTCTTTATTCATAAAAAAATCCCGATAATATGAACATACAAAACATAGAAAGGAAGAAATTCAAAAATCCATCATCCACACATTAATAAAGAAACACATCTAATAATCATAATCTCAATTGAATATATCAGTTACCAACATTCCAAATATGTCTCTTCAATTCACTATACAGTAAAAGTATTGTCCCGATACATTCAAAATAAAAATCCCTTTTTCATTTATAGTTATCCCTTTTATAATGTTCGATATATTATTTACATTCCAAAAATGTAAAATAAGCAAAATGTGGTCAGGACATGACTCTTCACATTATGATGTAGCCTATGATTGATAAATAAGAAAATAAGGAAAATAGATCAATTATCAAACTAAAATAATCATGAGATATTTTGCATCTGCATATGATCCCGATATCCTTCCAGAGAGAATAATATTTCATTACTTTCTTTATTTTATCTGACTACATTTTCTCCAAGTCTAATTCTCCATCTCAAATCTTGGTAGAAACTTTTTGTTTTAACTCACGTGTTGTTCATTTAGTAAATCTTTGGGTCATTGTGATTAGCCTGACAGGCCTTAGGAAATATTCTTCTAGAACTTCCTTGTTCACCTCGGTTAGTTGTTCTATTTTTACCTCGTTGATCATCCTATGTTCTTCAATATTAGCTATTTTCAACTTGGCTAGTGTTGCTTCATCAAGAGTGGTCATTACTTCCATTCCAAATTCTTCAATAAGATCATCTGAACTGTCCCATGAATTTTTGCTTGCTTTTTTTGTTGTCTCTTGAATATCTTGAATATCCTTCAACAAAGGTTTCCATGTATCAAAGAAAACTTGGTCCTTTAATTTTTCTATCCTGGAATATAATGGCAATGTGCTAGGGGGATCCTTATACACTTATTTCCAATCGATGACTTTATCAAATACATCACTTTCCTTTTGATATTGATATTTGATATATTCTATTTGGTCTGTAAGCATTAATTGATCATATATGTCTATTTTCATATCGCTAAGAAGGCATAGATACTCCTTTTTCTCTAATTTCAGTCTTTCATTCAACTTCATTGATTTTTCTTTTATACCTTCCAAAGTAAGAGTTATTTCTTTGTTCTCTTCTAAATATTTCTCGAGCTCCTCCTTTTCTTATTCCAATCCTAGGATATGGTGGCCTTGTTGCTCAATAAACCTTTTGGATTCAACTTTCTCTATTTGTAGATTTAATATCTCTTGAGCATGCTTAGTTTTGATTTGTTCCATTTCTTCAGAGAGATTTTGTTTGATATACTCCATCTATGTGCAAATCTCATTCTAACAATACTTTATTCTCAAATTCTTCATTTAAATCACTTCTATTTGTTTGAAAATCCCTGTTTATCTATTTTTTGTGAATATATTCATTGTGTTAGCACAAGTTGTTTATAAAGTGGGGTTGTTCCTTAGGAAATAACCCCTTGATGAAAAAATCAAGAAAAGGGGTCCTAGTGCGACCCATATTATTCTTTTATTCTAAGCTTTTTGGTGATTTGATGGCCTTGGTGCGTTGTGCTAAGGAGCGCACAAATCTCAGCAGTTGAGCATGACACCCTCAAATTTACGGTCCACATCTAATATCGGACCCCCCCGACCTTTCTGCCTTTAACCAGGGGGGGGTCCGAGTTGGTGGTTTCTGGCGTGGGCCCCCCACTATTGTGTCGCCTCCACAACAACTCAGACCCCCCCCACACTTTACCGCCTACCTCCTACCCCCCCTCCGATTTGACCACTAGACCACCTTCCCATACCACCCACGCTCTCATTAACACCTATCCTCCACTCACCCGACCACATGCCTGTCCCTTCCTCGCTTTCATTTGTCCCCCTCTCACTTCCCGACATCTTTCCTCCACTCACACTCCATGTCACCTCTACTATTGTCGTGTACCACCTGACCTACCACTCCACTCTACCACTGAGTTCTCTCCCCTTGCCACATCTCCCTCACGCCTTTACACCTCATCCCCCAAGTACTTGTGGTCACGTAGTCTCGGTCACTGCTCTCCAGTCGCGTCCTTCCACATGGTCATTTCTCACTCGTTGCAGCCTACGAGTTTGTGCCAAGCACCTCGCCCACTCACCATCATTCTCTTCCACATTCGCCTGCCATTTTTCTCTGCAAAGGTCCATCAAACACAGGTGGAAAATGTTAGAGTGAGGCCAACATGTTTTCAAGGTGCCGAGTTGAATCTTCCCGTCCTGATCCTGATGAAGGTAGTCAATGAAAGAGAGGGAGGTGGTTGAGACATTGTCTCCCCACATAAATGGAAATCCATAAAGGACTAGAAGATTTGAGCTTATGTCTGACAGAAAACTACATGCGCAGTCTGACAGAGAATGTCAAACGAAAGAGCTCACGTCTGGCAGAAGACTGCATGCACAATATGCAAAGAAATCATACTTGTAAAGCCTTGAATGCGATGACTCGATCGCCCCTCCGATGGTTGTAGTCACTCCTGAGTATAAATATGTATTTTTGATATTTTGTTAAGGTCGGATGGTTGAGCTAGGCTCCCTGATTGTAATATTTTGATGAAGCATATTGTTTCTTTGGTTATGTACTCGATTTGAGACTTCTTGTTTAATATAAGTCAGCTTTCTCCTTCCATATTATTTTCCTTTGATACTAAAGTATCCATGATTGAAGGATTCACATGGATTGTTGTAGTTGTATTGTGATGGATGTTTGATTACAGTGTTGTTATGGTTTTCTTCAATTTCCTGAAACTTTGAATCCAAGAGGATCTTGTTGAGTTTTTCCTCCTTAGGTTTCTTGAAGACATTATGTCCATATCATATCTCTACACTTTCTTTACCAAAGTCTTCCTTCTAATCTCCTTTACTACAAATTACTGACTGAAGTTTATCAAGACCTCAATTTCCTATGCGTGCTAGTCCAATTTTCTGAGTTAAAACGATATTGTCTTGAGTCTTATCCATTTGACCTATCTAAACTCATCCATAGTGACATATAACCTAATGGGTACTAGTATTACCTTCTATGCAATCAGAGGGTGACTCCTAATGCTAACATTATTGGCATCGTTGTCAGGGAACGAATCGAATATTTTTTCCTAGGGTAGAATGACAAAGAGCTTATGATCCTGAAGGTGCATCATACATCAGAACCATTGAAGATTGCAGCTTGCACCTGGAAACTCCACTATTTCAGTTTTGGCTCCAAAAAGAAGACACACAAGGTCTACTCCACAACTGCCTCTAGAAACACCTGAAGCTGACCCAAAGAAAATTATCAGAAAAAGAAAGACCCTTCAGAAAGGTACTTCAACTGCTATACCAGGTATTTCTGGTAATTTTCATAATCCTTCTTTAAAAACTCCACTAGCTACTTCTCATTCTCCTATTATACCACCTTTTGGAGTTTCCAGAATTTTAAAGTTTGGGAGTGTCCTTGTTGATTTCTCCTCTCTTGGTCTCGGTTTGGAAGGAGAAATATTTGATACTCATGTTTCCCCTGAATTTGTACTGTGGTTTAAACCCATGACCTTGGAAGATTTTCCCACTCATGGATTTTCCACTCTTCCCCTATTAGATTTTCTGCATTTATAGAAGGGGAAACCTCTTTTCCCTTGATCCCTATAGCCTCTTCTCCAAATCCTTAGTTGTTCCCCGTTTCTCCCAGAAACACAGTCCCAATATCACTTGTTCAAACTCCATATCCTCTTGGTTCTCCTCCAGTTCACATCCCAATGGAAGGTTCTAATCCCCCTAGGAACATAATGGATTCCATAGTGGCTGCTAGATACGCCCCTCTTGTCCTACCTCAGCCTCTGAAATATCTCCCAGCTGGTGGCTACCTTAAGCAGTTGCCTAAGTTCACGGGTGAGGGAGACATAAATGCAAAAGAGCACCTTGTAGCCTTTTATAGTTATGCAAACAATTATGTCATTGTGAATGAGGATGTATGGATGAGAATTTTTGTTCATAGCCTTGATGGAGAGGCTAGGAAATGGTTTAGGGTAGTGGCTCCTGGATCTATTGATGGGATTAAAGCCCTATGCATTATTAATACATTAGGGGGATAAAAAGGATTTCTTTTACTATATTACAGAGTTTGGATCACTTAAGAAAGGATAAGGGGAATCTGTTTCTAAATTTTCAAAGAGGTTTAATAAAATGTATAATAAGCTTCCTGCTGAGATTAAACCTACAAAAATCTCTGCCAAAATTACTTATGCTAGTGCTTTCGATCCTGATTTCTTCTTCCTGTTAAGAGAAAGAAGAGCTACTTCCTTGGCTCATATGCAATATGCGGCCCTGGAAGTGGAGTACAATATATTGGCAGTTGAAAAACTTAGGAGTAAGGCTGATAGAGACAGAGGAAAGGGGGGATCCGAATATTCAACTTCTGGTTCCTCGGCTGCCCACCCTCAAATAGACGAATTGACCAAGCTAGTAAAGTCACTTTCTACCAAGGTGGAAAGGTTGAAACTGGAATGAAGGTAGAGCTATAGGAATCCCCCTAATGCTTAAAATAGGGGTAACTTCATAAGACAAAATAACACCCCTCAGATTATCCAAAGAGATCAAAGAAACAGGGATAGGGATGATCAGAGAATCCAAGCCCCTCTCCAAAATAACCTTGTTACTGATGAAGAAGGAGAGGAAGAAAAGTTTTATCTTGAAATCCATTGTCTTGGAGACACCTCCTCATTTCCCCATTTAACCCAATCTGCATATGAGGAGTCCCTCATGGACAACCACCTAAATGAGCTGAGTAAGGGGGAGAACACCAATAGCAGTCCCAATAAATATAACCTCAGGTCCAAAAAGAAAGAAGGGAAGTTTAACATTCCTGATCAGACTACCAGAGCAGAGAAGCATGCTAAAGATGTAGCAGAAAACAACAAAAATAAGAAGGCAGAAAACCACCCACTAGTGGTCAAAATCCCTATCCTAGAAGTGAAGGAGATTTTGAATCTTCCTTCCTCTTTAGCTTCGAGCATGAGATTCAAATTCAAAAGATTAGGATCCCTGTACCTTTTTTGGAGTTGATAAAAAATGTCGAATTTAAACAATATCTTTCCAAAATGTTGCAGCCCAAACCCTCCTCAAATGCCATTGATTCAGTAAATATTCAAGATGAAAAACCAACAGTCATCTCAGGTCCTTTGATAGAAGATAGAGATGATTCATCCCCTTCCTTCTATACATCACTGAACACACATGATAAGGTGTTTCATAACTGTTTGATGTACTCAGGGGCATCTCATAATCTCATTCCCAGAACTTTCATGGATGAACTTGGATTAGAAATCACAAAGAATTACCATGACTTATTTCTTTTGACTCTAGGAAAGTGAAGTGTCTTGGGGTCATCAAATATCTAGTTGTGACCTTGTTTTAGTTTCCCATGAAAAGTGTGGTCACGGATATCGTGGTGGTTGATGTTCCCCCCAAGTTTTGCATGCTCTTTTCAAGATATTGGATAAAAAAACTTGGGGGAACCTTGCAGATGGACCTCACATATGCTACCATTCCTATGTTTGGGGGGGGGCATAGAATACTTTATAGGGAAGCTCAGTTGGCCTACATTATTAGTGACGATGAAAACCCCACCAACCATCCTATTTTTTCACTTGATACTGATTTGGGATCTAGTTTAGTGAAGCTCACTAATGCTCTTGAACCTCCTCTTGAAATCAGAAAACAATCCATTAATTTTTGTGAAGATTCTCCTCCAATCACTTATGTTTGGAAGATGTTCTTTGACGGAGCCTCTTCTAGAGAAGGTGATGGTGCTGGAGTGGTATTTGTTTCACCTACACAAGAGGCTATATATTTCTCCTACAAGTTAGAATTTGAAACTACCAATGATGTGGTAGAGTATGAAGCTCTTGTTTTGGGTTTGAGGGCTGCAAAAGACATGAGGATTGAGGAGATATCAATGTTTGGGGATGCTGAATTAATTGTCCATCAGATAAAAAATATTTATAAAGATAAGCATCCTAGGCTAAGAACTTATAGAAAATAAGTGTGGGACCTGGTTGACAGTTTTTTATTAGCTTTCAAAATTTCATTTATTCCAAGAGACGAGAATACCATGGTTGATTCGTTGGTTGTTTCAGCGAGTAATTTCAGAGTCCCTTTTCCACCAAAACTCAAGTATATGTAGAAGTGAAATATAGACCCTTTATACCTGAACATGTCAAGTATTGGAAAGTGTTTGAGGATGATCTTGAGATCAAAAGATTCCTTGAGATTGTTGGTGAGTTTTCTGCATTACATATTGATCAAGATCACGACTCTGAAAGTAATCCTCATGTTGATGTTTTCCTAAACAAAATTTCTAATCATCATATTGTTTAGTTGCCTAGTAATCATATTCCAAAGGGACTAGTTCCTTTGGAAAGACTATTTGACAGAAATGATGTGGCAATGAAGTTAAGGGTTCAACTGATGATGCTGATGTAACTGAGTGCAATATTGGTACAGAGAAGGATCCAAAATTTGTCAAGTTTTCAAGCAGCTTGTCAAGGGAACAAAGGGATGAATATGATAAACTGTTAAAAGAGTTTGTTGATGTGTTTTCTTGGACGTATGAAGATCTCAGAACATACGACACAAGTATCATTGAACATAAGATCCCATTGAAGGAAGAGGCCAAACCATTTAGGCAGAAATTGAGACAAATAAATCCTATGTTGTTGCCTATTATGGAGAAAGTGGCAAAAAATATTTTGGATGCCAAGATTATTGTTCCTTTGAGGTATTCTGGGTGGGTGGCCAACTTGGTCCCAGTGAGAAAGAGGAATGGAGAAATCACACTTTGTGTTGATTTCTGGAACCTGAACATAAGCTCTAAGAAGGATAATTACCCCTTGCCAAAGATGGAGCACATATTACAGAGGGTGACATGTGCATCTAGGATCTCCATGATTGATGGATTTTCTGTCTACAATCATATCTATGTCTTGCCTGAAGACAGAGAGAAAACAACCTTCACTACTCCTTGGGGTACATTCATGTATGCTAATATGCCCTTCGGATTGATGAACGTAGGGGCAACCTTTCATCGAGCCATGGACATAGCCTTTATTGGAGAGAGGGATAGATTTGTAGTCATCTATCTAGATGACATCATAGTATTCTCCAGGTCCGATCAAGAGAATTTTTATCATCCGAGGAGGGTTTTCCTAAAGTGCAAAAAAAATGGTCTCTCTTTAAATCCCAAGAAGTCTTTATTTTCCATGCAAGAGGGAAAATTGTTGGGGAAYACTGTGGAAACTGAAGGGGTGAATATTGATCCGAATAGAGTGGAGGCCATCCAGTCCTTGTCACCTCCCAGATCCAGGAAAGAGGKTTAGTATTTCTTGGGTAAAATCAAATTTATAAGAAGGTTTGTTTCTAATTTTGCTGAATTGGTTAAATACATTACAACCATGCTCAAGAAGGGGAATGAAGTGAAATGGACTGTTGAGTCCAGAAGTTCTTTCAACCAAATCAAGAAGGCATTGACTGAAGCACCTGTGCTCATCAGCCCAAACTACTCCTTGGATTTTATGATTTTTTCCTTCACTTCATTTGACACAGTAGCAACTATTTTATTACAGAAGAATGATGAAATATTAGAGCAACCGATTTCCTTTTTCAGTAGGGCATTGAGAGATGTTGAACTAAAATATGACATCATGGAAAAATAGGCCTATGATTTGGTCAAATCCCTCAAGGCTTTTAGGGTCTATGTTCTGCATTCAAGATTCATTGCATATGTCCCTTAAGATTTTGTGAAGGAGATTCTCATTCAACCTGACATAGATGGAAGAAGGAGCAAGTGAATTGCTAAAATCCTTGAATTTGATCTTGAAATAAATCCCACCATATTAGTTAAAGGCCAAGGTTTAGCTAGAATGCTGGATGAATCTAATTACAAATATTTGGGGGTTAATTTCATCAACACTTGCTCAGGAAATCAACAAGCCAAGTTGTTTGATAAAGGTACTCAAGTCATCCCTACATTGGCAGAATGTGCTTGGTACAAGGACATTATATTTTTTCTACAAAAGTTGCATCCCCCTGATGATATGGAGAAGAACAAGGTAAGATATTTCAAGCTTAAATCAATTAAATATTGTCTTATTTATGAAGTATTATATTGGAAAGACCCTCTGGAAGCGATTTTGAGATGTTTATACCCACAAGAGGCCCAAAATATTATGTTTGATTTTCATGATAGTTGATGTGGGGGGCATCACTTTTGGAGAACCACTGCCTATAATATTCTCAGGGCTGGATATTTCTGGCCTAGTCTATTCACTGATGTTGGTGCAAAGATCACGACTTGTGTTAAGTGTCATAAATTCTCTGGAAAGAAACAACTCAAGTCTTTTCCATTGAAGCCTGTGGTAGCTTCAGGGCCCTTTTAGCAGTGGGGCCTAGATTTTATTGGGGAAATTCATCCTTCTTCAAGTGGTTAACAAAGGTGGATCTTGACTTTCACAGATTACTTTATCAATTGGATAGAAGCCATACCCACAAGGATTTCTTCCCACAAGGTGATCATTGGTTTTCTTGAGGATATTATGGCAATATTTGGTTGTTCAAGTAGAATTGTCATTGACAATGCTGCATCTTTCAAGGCTGAACCATTGATTCAGTTTTGTGAATAGTTTAGAATTGCATTGATTCACTCTACTCCTTACTACCCCCAAGGGAATGGATTGGCAGAATCCTCTAACAAGAGCCTTATAAACATCATCAATATATTGTTAGAGGACAACAAGAAAGCATGGGATTCAAAGCTCAAATTTTCTTTGTGGGCTGATAGAGTGACAACAAAGAGGTCTCTTGGTGTCTCTCCTTTTCAGCTTGTGTATGGAGTTGAGGCCATTTTTCCTTCTCATCTTTCCTTGCCTATGGAAACATTCTTCCAAGACTACCAAGGGGAACCTGATGATATGATGAAAAGAATACAATAAGTGGTAGAAGTGCAGTAGACTAGAGAAAAGTTACTAGATAAAGCACATGACCATCAATAGAAGATCAAGTAGGCCTTTGACAGGAAGGTAAGTAAAGAGGATTTCCATATGGGATATTTAGTACTCAAATGGGATGCACCCAAGAAGGACAAAGGCAAGAACGGTAAATTCGAAGTATTTTCAAATAATACTTACAGGTTGCAGAATTTGGAGGATGTTGAAGTTTTTGGTGGCCCTGTAAATGGAAATTTTCTGAAAAGGTTCTTTGCTTGTGCTATGAGTGGATTTTCATGCCATTGTAAATATCATTCTTATTTTTGTTTTAATAGCTGACTCCATAGCCCTAAGATAAGGCACTGAAGATACTAAAGTTATTAGAACCTCATAGGGAGGTCTCTATCCCCCATGGATTGTATGTTAGCACAAGTTGTTGATAAAGTGGGGTTTTTCCTTAGGAAATAACCCCTTAGTGAAAAAATCAAGAAAAGGGGTCCTAACGCGACCCATATTATTCTTTTATCCTAATTGTTTTGGTGATTTGATGGCGTTGGCGTGTTTTTCTAAGGAGCGCACATATCTTAGCAACTGAGCATGGCACAATCATATCTATGGTTCACATCCAATATCAGACCCCCTTGACCTTTCTACCTTTAACCGGGGGGGTCCAATTTGGTGGTTTCTGGCTTGGGCCCCCACTATTGTGTCACCACCTCCACAGAAAATCGAACCCCCCCCTGCACTTTACCGCTTACCACCTAGCCCCCCTCCGAGCTGACCACCAGACCACCTTCCCATACTACCCGTGCTCCCACTGACACCTGTCCTCCACTCGCTCGACCACACACCTGTCCCTTCCCCACTATCATTTCTCCCCGTCTCACCTCTTGACGTATTTCCTCCACTCACACTCCATGTCACCTCTGCTATTGTCATGTACCCACTAACCTACCACTCCGCTCTGCCACTGCTTCCTCTCCCCTTGCCACATCTCCCTCGCGCCTTTACACCTCATCCCCTGATTACTTGTGCTCACATAGTCTCGGTCACTGCTCTCCAAGTGCATCCTTCCACATGGGCATTGCTCACTCATTTCAACCTGTGATTTTGCACCAAGCACCGTGCCCACTCACCATCCTCCTCCTCCATGTTCGCCTGCCAGTTCGCTCTACAAAGGTCTAGCAAACACAGGTGGCAAAGATCAGAGTGATGCCAACATGTTTTCAAGGTGCCGAGTTGACTCTGCCTGTCCTGATCCCAATAAAGGTAGTCAATGAAAGAGAGGGAGGTGGTTGAGACATCATCTCCCCCCATAAATGGAAAGTCATAAAGAACTGGCATATATGAGCTCGTGTCTGACAGAAAATGACATGCACAATCTGACAGAGAATGAACAGATGAAATATCTCATGCCTGATAGAAGACTGTATGCACAGTCTGCAAAGAAAGAACAGACGTAAAGCCTTGAATGCAATGAATCGATCACCCCTCCAGTGGTTGTAGTCACTCCTGAGTATAAATATGCATTTTTGATATTTTGTTAAGGTCGGATGGTTGAGTTAGCCTCCCTGATTGTAATATTTTGATGAAGCATATTGGTTCTCTGGTTATGTAATCGATTTGAGACTTATTGTTTAATATAAGTCAACTTTCTCCTTCCATCTTATTTGCCTATGATATTGAAGTATCCATGATTGAAGGATTCACATGGATTGTTATAGATGTATTGTGATGGATGTTTGATTACAGTGTTGTTATGGTTTTCTTAATTTTCCTGAAACTTTGAAT
>JZKD02S2403496.1:78389-94143 GCA_000966675.3 Picea glauca
TTCATTAAAGGAAGAATGGAAAGGGGGGTCCAGAATTGGACCTCAGCCATAGATCTGGGCACTTTAATCCCAGCCGTTCAGACTTGCGTGACACCATATCGGACCCTCCACCCATTAAAGGAATAATTGAAACGAGGGTCTAGAATTGGACCTCATCCATAGATCTGGGTGCGCAAATCACGACCACCCATATCCACGCATCTTTTAAATCAAATACACCCACTCATAAAAATTAGGACAAGTGGGTTTTCAACCCACTTTTGTCATATTTTCGCCAAAGGGGGGAATATTTTAGGAAAACACCTCCCTTACAAAATTAGGCGATAATAGGTAGGATTGGATTCATCATTGATGATGTAAGCTAGGTGTACCTCCCTATAAATCCTTCTATGTTCTCCCCCAAATATAGGAATGGTGGCATATGAAAGGTCCATCTGCAAAGTTCCCCCTAGTCTTTTGATCCATTATCTTGACAAGAGCATCCCAAACTTATGGGGGACATCAGACACCACAATATCCAAGAGCACACTTTTCATGGGAAATTGCAACAGGGTAACAACTAGTTCTTTGATAACCCCAAGACACTTCACTTTCCTAGAATCAAATGAGTATAGGTCATGGTAAGGTTTTGTAATTTCCATCCCAAGCTCATCCATGAAAGTTTTAGGCATGAGGTTATGAGATGCACCTGATTCCATCAAGAAGTTGTGCAACACTTTATCATGAATGTTTAAGGATGTGTAGAAAGGAGGAGAAGATTCATCCCTATCCTCTACCAAAGGTCCCAAAATTAATGTTGGATTTTCATCTTGGAGGTTGACTGAATCTATGGAATTAGAAGAAGGCTTGGGCTGCAACATTTTGGAAAGATATTTTTTGAATTCTTCATTCTTAATCAGCTCCAAAAAAGATACTGGGATTTTGATATTTTGAATATCACTTTCAAAGCTAAAAGAGGAGGGAGATTTCAGAATTTCCTTAATTTCTGGGACATGGCTCTTAACCAATGCTTGAGAGTTTTGTGCCTCTTTTTCTTTGCTACTATCTGCCACAGCCTTAGCAAAATTTTATTTTTTAGTGAGATGATCAAAAGTGTTAGGATTTCCCTCTTTCTTTTTTGACCTTAGGTTGTATTTATTTGGATTTTCATTGGTTTTTTCCCCTTTACTCAATTCATTCAATTGGTTATCCATGAGAGACTAATCATATGCATATTGGGTTAAATGGGGGTGTCACCAAGACAATGGATTTTTGGATCAGTGTCTTCGTCCTCTCCTTCTTCATCAACAACAAGGTTATTTTGGAGAGGGTCTTGGACTTTTTGATCATCTCTATCCTTATTTATTTGATCTCTTTGGAGGACCTGAGGGGCATATTTGGTCTTCTAAAATTTCCTCTATTATCAGCATTATGTGTGTTCCTATAGTTATGCTTTCCTTCAAGTTTCAAATTCTCCATTTCAGCAGAAATTTCTTTTACCAATTTTGTTAGTTCATCAACTTAAGGGTGGACAGTAGGGGAGTGTGTAGTTGAAGCTTCATCCTTACCTTTTCTTTTTTCTCTATCATATTTTCCCATAAGCTTGTCAACTTCTAGTATGTTAGATTCTACTTCCACAGTTGCATATTCCATATGTGCTAGAGAGGTAGATCTTATTTCTCTTAACATGAGGAAAAAATCAAGGTCAAAAGAACCAACATAGGTGATCTTGGCAGAAATTTATGTAGGATCTATTTCAGTGGGAATTTTGTTGTACATTTTATTAAATCTCTTTGATAAATCTGAAACGGATTCCCTCTCTTTCCTCTTAAGTAACCCAAACTTTGTAATGTAATAAAGGAAATCCTTTTCATCCCCCCAATCTTTCAGAAAAGCATCATCCAAAGCTTCAATTCTAGCAATAGATCCAGGAGTCAAACCCCTAAACCATTTTCTAGCCTCGCCATCAAGGCTCTATACAAATACCCTCATCCATACATCTTCATTTTCAATGTTAATATTGTCTACATAACTATAAAAGGTTGCAAGGTGTTCTTATACAATTATGTCTTCCTCCCCTGTGAACTTGGGAATGTACTTAAGGTAGTCTCCAACTGGGAGAGCATTCATAGACTGAGGTAAAATAAGAGGGGCATACCTAGCATCCACTATGGCATCCATCCTATTTCTAGGAATATCAGCACCTACCATTGGGTTGTGAACTCTAGGATAACAAGGGGGAGATGGAGTTTTGACATGTACAACTACAGCTTTGATTTTAGGACAAAGAGGGAGCTTAGATGGGGAGTTTTCAGTTTTAAGAGGAAGAGTCTGAGTCTTGGAAGAAGATGGTATAGGATCCAAGGGAAATGAATTTTACTCCTCTTTAGTCACATCAATTTTGATAGGAGGAGGAGTAGGAAAACCCCAAGGTAGGAAAATATTCTAAGCTCTCAAGTCTAAACCAGCTTACAACATCAAGAGAGGCAAGGGTTTCAAAAATTTCTTCTTTCAATTTGGGACTAAAAGAAGATTATTCAACAGAAAAAATTTCAAAATCCAAATTTCTAGAAACTTCAACAGAGGGTAGAAGAGGATAATTGGATATAGCTATTGGAGTATTAAAAGTAGAATCATGAAAATGACCAGAAGTACCTGGCACAATGGTTGAAAAGTCTTCTTGAGAATATTTTCCTTTCTTCATAATCTTCTATGGGTTAGCTTCAGGTGTTTCCAGAGGTATATGTGGAGTAGACCTCATGTGTCTGCCTTTGGGGGCCACAAATGAAATAGTGGAGTCACCAGGTACAAGTTGTAATCTACAATGTATTGATTTCTAATGCACCTTCAAAATTAGTATGCTTCGTCGTTCAATCCCAGGGAAATGTTTTCAATCCATTCCCTAGCAACGGCGCCAAGAATGTTTTCATTGAGAGTCACCCTCATATTGCAAGAGGATAAGCCCAACACCCATAAAATAGGTTTGTGAATGTAGATTAATGATAGAAGGCTAAATGGACAAAACTCAGCAGAGCAATGTTTTAACATAGAAATTCTAGGCTAGTATGCATAATCAAATGAGGTTTTGAATAACTTCATCCAGTGGTTTAAGAATAAAATTGAGTAGATGGAAGACTTGGTGAGGAAGGTGGATAGGTATGTTATAAGCATCAGGCCTTCTAGTAGCTAGGTGAAGAAAAACTCAGTCACAAGAACTTATTGAACTAAATTTAAAACACTGAAAAACATTTACAGCATCATTATAATAAAACATCCATTATAATACAACCATAACATCTCATAAGGATCATCCAATAATGAGCATTCAGAGTAAGAAGAAAAAAGATGATGAAAAGATATTGACTTCTATTAATCAAAATATCTCAGGTCTCATACATAAACCAAAGTAAAACTTTGTTTAGTTAAAATATTACAAAATAGGGAGATCTGCTCAACCATTTCCTTGGGGGTAATAAGGAGTAGAATGGACTAATGTAATCCCATTTCGTTCACAGAACTTGATCAATGGTTCAACGTTAAAGGAAGCAACATTGTCAGTAACAATATTGCTTGGACAACTAAATATTGACACGATATCTTCAAGAAAACTAATGATTACCTTGTGGGAGGCACTCCTTGTAGGAATGGATTTTATCCACTTGGTGAAATAATCAGTGGTTGTCAAAATCCACCTATGTTGACCACTTGAAGCTGGATGGATTTCCCTAATGAATTCAATACCCATTGTTGAAAAGGTCCAGAAACCACCACAAGCTTGAAAGGCAAAGATTTGAGTTGTTGCTTTCTAGAAACATTTTGGCATTTGACGCTGATGGATTTCCCCAATGAAGTCAATACCCCACTGTTGAATTCCCCCCATGTGGGGATTCGGGGGAAATTCCCTGAGAAAAAAAAGTATGCCTCGAGAAACGTGTCACATATTTAGGTGGTTTTTCGGCACATGGTTTCTTTGTTGATGGTTTTCTATTTCCAGTTAAGGAATTACGGTTGTTGACTAATCCAGGTCATTGGGTTAGGGATTTGGATGTCACTGGATCCTATATGTATATTTTATTGTAAACAATGTATCACTATGAATGAATATAGAATATGTTGGTTTTCTCAGTTTGGGTTTCCAGGGGAAAAATATATGTGTAATGTTTGTATTTTCCACTGTATCTTTTCTGTTCTTTTACTGAAAATATGTATGCGGTAGATATTGTACAGGCTAAAATTTACATTTGGTGTTAGAAATTTATTGGCTTCAGTGGGGGCACCTTTCTGGTCAAGGGTTTGGCTCGGGACTATGATAATCCTTATTACAATGGGAGATTTGTGGTATTGCATTTTCAGGTGAAAAGAAATGACAAGAGATTCGAAAATGGAGATCGAGAAGTTTAATGGGCAAAGTTTTGAGTTGTGGAAGCTCAAGATGGAAGATCTGTTGGTGGACAGAGATCAGTGGATCGCGGTATATCTAGGTACTGCACCTAAAAGAACTTCAATGGATGACTGGAAAAAGTTGGATAGGAAGACAAAGAGCAAAATCTAACCATTCCTCTCAGATTCAGTGTTACTGAATGTGTCATAGGAAGCTACAACCAAGGATTTATGGGAAAAGTTGGGGAAGTTGTATCAGTGTAAGTCCTTAGTAAATAAACTATTCCTGAGAAAGAAGCTGTATAACCTGAGGATGAGATATGGAGACTCGGTGGCAGAGAATTTGAACACCTTCAATACTGTGGTAAGTTAGTTAGTATCTGTTGAGATTAAAATTTCAAATGAAGATAAATGTATTGGTTTACTGTGTTCTTTACCAGACTCCCGAGATAGTCTGGTTGTGGCCATAGTTAGTAATACAACTTCCTTGAAGTTTGATGAATTGGTCTCGTCCTTGTTGTTGGAGGATATGAGACAGAAGAATATGGAAGGACAGAGCACAGGCGCATTTTTTGCAAGATGACATTCCTAGGAAATAAATAGATCTAAGTTCTCAAGTGGGAGATATATGTCTAAGGGTAGATCTAAATCTCCCAGAAATTTTGTAAAGGTATGTTGGAGATGTGGAAAAGAAGGGCACTACAAGAAGCAATGTAGATCCAAAGTTGATAAAAAGAAGGGATCTGAAGAATATCCTTCTACAGAAGAAAAGACCTCCAAGGAAGAAGGAGGGGATGTGTACTTGGCCATAGGGAGTGGTTCTACGAATATGAAAGGCATGGTGGAGGTAATGTTTTCTTAGGTGATGATTTGACAACAAGAATCATAGGACGAGGAAAATTCAAGTTGAGTATCATAGATGGAAGGATTAGAACACTGCTTGGTGCTATGCACATCCTAGATTTGGATAGAAATTTGATTTATGTAAGCAAAATCGACAATGCAGGGGTAAAAACAATATTTGAAAAGGAAACATTCAGAATGGTTCGAGGATCAATGGTGTTGTTGAAGGGAGTTCGGTTTGGAATTTTGTATAAGATAAAAGGAAGCACTATTAGTGATGGTTGTAATAGTTCCATTGTTCATGATATTGGAGTTGAAGAAGAAATAAATCCTACAGTATTTGGAGAAAAGGTTATGTTGTGGCATCAAATACTAGGGCATATCAGAGAAAAGGGTCTTTGGCTACTACATGGTAAAGGTATGGTTGAAGGTATGTCTAACTTCTCTCTGGATTTTGATTTCTATGAACATTGTCTATATGGGACGAAGAATCGAGTAAGATTCCCCCTGGTGCAATGAGGGCGGAAGGAATTTTACAACTATTTCACAGTGATGTCTTTGGACCTGTGTTGGTCCCATCATTGGGAAAATCTGTGTACTATGTCTCATTTATAGATGAATTCTCGAGGAATACTTGGATGTATTTCCTCAAGAATAAATATAAAGTCTTTGACAAGTTTAAATAGTTTAAGGATCTTGTTGAGAATCAAACAAAGAAAAAAATTAAGGTGTTGAGGATATATAATGGTGGAGAGTTCTACGGGAATGAATTTGAATAATTTTGTAAGAAGTACGGTATATCAAGGCTGAACACTACTCCATATACACCTCAACAAAATGGAGTTGCAGAAAGGATGAAGAGGACATTGATGGAAAAATCAAGGTGCATGCTCAGTGGTGTCAGGTTAGGGCAAGAATTTTGGGTAGAGGCAGTGGGTATTGCATGTTACCTGGTCAACAGATCACCCTCATCAGCGTTGGATGACAAGACTCCACAAGATGTATGGACTGGTAAGGAACCTTCTCTCACACATCTCAAGGTATTTGGTTGTGATGCATATGTTCATTTTCCAAAAAATAGGAGTAAGCTAGATAAGAAGGCCAAAAAGTGTATCTTTATTTGATATAAATATGGTCTCAAAGGTTATAAGCTTTGGAACCCTGAAACTAAGAAGGTAGTGTATAGTTGAGATGTGGTATTTAGAGAAATGAAGGATGTTGTTAAACATGAAGTCCTACCAATTAAGGAAGAACCAGAGAAAATAGAGTTTGATTTAAAGGATGACGAGTAAGACTCTACAGAAGAACAGGAATCAAAAGAAGAAGATCCCCATACTCCAGTATTGAGGAGATCGATTCAAGAAAAAAGGATAGCAGAAAGGTATACTCCATCTGATTTCCATTCAAATTTGTCTTTGTATATTACTGATGATGATCCTAGAACTGTCAAGGAGACAGTGGATTCAGAGGATGGAAATCTCTGAAAAAGGGCCATGGACGAAGAAATGGCATCTTTGGATAAGAATAAGGCTTGGGATATAGTGGAGTTGTTGACTGGAAGAAATCCCATTGGCAGTAAATGGGTATTTAAAAATAACCTGAATGCAAAAGGAAAAGTGGAGAAACACAAAGCTTGGTTAGTAGCAAAGGGTTATTCCTAGGTTGAGGGAATTGATTTTGGTGATATTTTTTCTCTTGTTTCCACGTTAACCTCTATAATATTTTTGTTATATGTTGCTGCTGCATTTTATTTTGAAGTATAACAAATGTATGTGAAGACAACATTCCTACATGGGGATCTGGAAGAAGAAATATATATGAAGCAACCAGAAGGTTATGTTGTGAAGGGAAAGAAGGAGTTGGTATGCAAGATGAAAAATTCCATGTATGGTTTAAGACAATCACCAAGGATGTGGTATCAAAAAATTGATACTTACATGTTGGGACTTGGCTTCACAAGAAGAAAAGAGGATCATTATGTGTATTTTAAATTAATTGGTGATCATTTGATTTATTCAGTCTTGTATGTGGATGACATGTTGTTGATAGGAAACAACAAGGAGATTATCTAGGATGCAAAAACTCAGTTTTCCTCTAAATTTGACATGAAAGATCTCGGTGCTTCAAATTTCATTTTGGGCATGGAAATTAAAAGATATCTAAAAAAGAGGAAACTTTGGTTAAATCAGAGAAAATATGTCGAGACAGTATTGTAGAGGTTTAATATGCAAGAATGTAAACCGGTCAAGGTTCCTATTCCTGTTGGGGTAAATTTATATGTGAATCAGTGTCCCAAGACATGGGACGAGGAGGAGGACATGTCTCGTGTTCCATATGTGAGTGAAATTGGCAGTTTGATGTATGCAATGGTCTATACTAGACCAGAAATTGCACAAGCAGTGGGAGTTTTGAGGAGGTATATGTCAAAATCAAGGAAGTAGTATTGGACAACAGTAGAAAGGGTTTTCAGGTATTTGTGTGGCACTGATAGCTATGCATTGTGCTACGAAGGAAGACCAGGATTGGACAGAGTGGTGGATAGACATGGCTTTGTGGATGCAGACTGGGCTGGAGATCTAGATCGTAGGAGATTTACAAGTGGGTATGTGTTTAACCTGTTTGGAGGAGAAATAAGTTGGATGAGAAAAAGATAGGTTGTAGTGGCACTTTCAACTACATAAGTTGAATACATGGCAGCCACTCATGCAAGTAAGGAAGTAGTATGGTTACAAATATTGTGTTCAGGTATTGGATTGGTACAACAAGCTGTAAGGATAGATTGTGATAGTCAAAGTGCATTTTTTCTGGCAAAGAACCTGGCTTATCATTCAAAGACAAAGCATATTGATATTCAATATCACTTTGTGAGAGACATGATTGAATAAAAGAAAGTATTGTTGATGAAGGTGGATACTTTGAAGAATGTTGCAGATTCTTTAACACAATATGTGAGAACTAAGAAGTTCTCTTGGTGTAGAGGATCCATGGGCATTGTTTCCCTAGATTGTTGACTATGTAACCCTATAACCCCCTGTATGAAAATAATGAAACAAGTGGGAGAATGTTGGGTATGTGTTGTATTCTTTTCACGAGTAGTAGAGTTTGTGCATTGCGTCGGGTGCACAGGGGGGTTTGAGGGGGGGGCACTAGGCCCCCTCTTGGGGGGTGAATGGGGGAAAATTCCCCCTGCACGGGGGTTTGGGGGAAACATCCCCGAGAAAACAAATTATGCCTCAGGAAACATGTCACATATTTAGGTGGTTTTTCGACACATGGTTTCTTTGTCGATGGTTTTCTATTTTCGATTAAGGAATTAGGGTTGTTGACTAATCCATGTCATTGGGTTAGGGTTTTGGATGTCACTGGATCATATATGTATATTGTATTGTAAACAATGTATCTCTATGAATGAATATAGAATATGTTGGTTTTCCCGGTTTGGGATTCCAGGGGAAAAATCTATGTGTAATGTTTGTATTTTCCATTGTATCTTTTTTGTTCTTTTACTAAAAATTTGTTTGTAGTAAATATTGTACAAGGTTAAAATTTATAGACACAAGCTCTAATATTTGCACAAACATCAGTAAAAAGGCTAGGCCAAAAATATCCAACTCTAAGGATCTTATAGGCTATGGTTCTACAAAAGTGATGCCCCCCACATAAGTTGTCATGAAAATCAATCATGGCCTTTTGGGCCTCCTGTGGATCTAAAAATCTCAAAAGAACCCCTAGAGGATCTTTCCAATACAATATATGATCAATAAAACAATATATGATTTCTTTAAGATTCAAAGCTCTTACTTTGTTTTTCTCCAAATCATCAGGAGGTTGCAACTTCTACAAAAATTATATGATTCCCTTATACCAAGTGCATCCTGCCAAGTTGGGGCTGACATGAGAGATTTTGTCAGCAAAATCATCTTTCTGATTTTCTGAGTTTGTGTTCATGAAATTAACCCCTAATTCTTTTCAATTTGATTCAGTCAACAACCTAGCTAAACCTTGGCCTTTCACTAGTTTAGTGGATTTCATTTCAAGATCAAATTCCATAATTTTGGCAATCTATTTTCTCCTCTTCCCATCTATGTCAGGTTGAATAAGTATCTCTTTCATAGAGGCTGGGGGAACATAGGAAACAATCTTGGAATAAAGAATGTATACTCTGAAACCCTTGAGGGATTTGACAAAATCATAAGCATGCTTTTCCATGATATCATATCTCATTTATGCTTCCCTCGATGATCTACTAAAAATGGAAATAGGATTCTCTAACCCCTCTGCATTTTTCTGAAGCAAGACAACAACCAATGTGTCAAATGAGGCAAAGGAAAATATCAGAAATTCCTTGGAATAATCAAGTTTCATGAGCAAAGGTGCTTCAGACAAGGAATTTTTTATTTGGTCAAAAGAATCTTGAGCTTCAGCAGTTCATGTCACCTCATTTTCTTTCCTAAGAATGGATGTAATGTACTTAACCAATTCAGCAAAGTTAGAGATGAACCTTCTTAGAAAATTTATTTTCCCCAAGAAATATTGAACTTCTTTCTTGGATCTAGGAAGAGATAAATTTTGGATAGGCTCTACTCTGCTTGGATCAATTCTTACCCCTTTTGTTGATACAATGTGTCCCAATAACTTTCCTTCCTTCATAGAAAACATAGACTTCTTAGGATTGAGAGAGAGACCAAACTTTTTTCACTTCAGAAAGACCCTTTTCAAATGATGATAATGTACTTTATCAGATTTTGAGAACACTGTATTGTCATCTAGGTAGATGACCACAAATTTGTCCTTCTCCCCAATAAAGGAAATATCCATTGCTCTTTGAAATTTTGCTCCTACATTCATTAATCCAAAGGGGATATTAGCATACATAAATGTGCCCCAAGGGGTAGTGAAGGTTGTCTTTTCCCTATCCTTAGGAAAGACAAATATTTGATTGTAGCCTGAGAATCCATCAATCATAGACATCCTAGATGAGTCGGTCACTCTTTGCAAAATGTGTTCCATATTTGGCAAGGGATAATTATCTTTCTTGGAGCTTCTATTCAAATTCCTGAAATCAACACATAGTCTAATTTCCCCATTCTTCTTCCTCACAGGGACCAATTTAGCCACCCACTCAGAGTATCTCAAAGGAATGATGATCTTGGAATCCAATAGCCTCTTCACTTATTTTTCCATAATAGGCATCAACATAAGATTTATCTATCTAAGTTTCTGCCTAAAAGGCTTGGTCTCCTCTTTCAAAGGGATCTTGTGTTCAATGATGTTTGTGTCATATATTTGTAAATATTCATATTTCCATGAAAACACATTAGAAAACTCCTTTAAAAGCTTAACATACTCATCCCTTTGTTCCTTTGACAAACTGCTAGACAACTTCACATACTTTGGATCCTCCTCTATACCTAAATTGCATTCAGTCACATCAGCATTTTCAGTTGAACCTTTAACCTTGACAACAACATCATTTATGTCAAACAATATCTCCAAGGGGACTATTCCTTTTAGAATATGTTTACTGGGCAATGGAACAATATGATGGTCATCAATTTTATTCAGAAAAATATAAGGATGAGGTAATTTTTCATAATCATGATCTTGATCAATATGTAGAGAAAAAAACTCATCCACATTTTCAAGAAATCTTTTGATCTCAAGATCATCCTCAAAGGCCTTCCAATGTTTGATATTGTCAGGTATAGAGGGACTATACTTCACTTCCACATCATATTTGATCTTGGGGGGCAAAGGAAATCTGAAATTAATTGTTGAAACAACCAAGGAATCTACCATAGTATTTTCCTCTCTTGGAACAAAAGAGATACTAAAATCCAACAAGAAATTATCCACAAGATCCCAAACTTCATTTATGTAAGTCCTTAACCTGGGATGTTTAGCTTGATACATATTTTTGACTTGGTGTACAATTAATTTATCATCTCCAAACACTGTTAACTCTTCAATCTTCATGTCTTTAGCATCCCTCAAACCCAAAACAAGAGCCTCATATTCTGCCACATTGTTTGTAGTTTAAAATTCAAGATTGTAAGACAAATATATGGTCTCTTGAGAAGGGGAAATAAAGACTACCCCAACACCAACACCTTCCTTAGAAAAGGCTCCATCAAAAAACATCTTCTAAGTAGAGGTATTAGGAGGAGGAATTTCACAAGAGGTAATGGGTTGTTTTCTGATTTCAATAGATGATTGAGGAGCATCAGTGAGTTGTAAAATACTGTATCATAAATCGGTATCAACTACAAAAATAGGGTGGTTGGTAGGATTGGCTTCATCATTGATGATGTAAGCTAGTTGTGCCTCCCTATAAATCCTTCTATGTTCTACCCCAAATATAGGAATGGTGTTATATGAAATGTCCATTTGCAAAGTTCACCCTAGTATTTTGATCCAAGATCTTGACAAGAGCATTCAAAACTTAGGGGGGACATCAGCCACCACAATATCCATGACCACACTTTTCATGGGAAATTGGAATAGGGTAACAACTATGTCTTTGATAACCCCAAGATATTTTACTTTCCTAGAATCAAATGAGTATAGGTCATCGTAAGTTTTTGTAATTTTAGGTCATCCATGACATTTTTAGGCATGGGGTTATGAGATGCACTTGAGTCCATCTAGAAGTTATGCATCACTTTATCATGAATTTTTAAGGATGTGTAGAGAGGAGGAGAAGAGTCATCCCTATCCTCTACCAAAGGTCCCAAAATTATTGTTTGGCTTATGCTCTTGGAATATGAGGGTGACTCTCAGTGTTAACATATACATCCACCATAGCTCCCTGAATCATCTAGCCACCTGCATATACCAATTCCAATCCATATTCAATGTTTATGATAAGCCTTTCTTGATCCTTCCACTAAGCCACAACCCATTTTAACACGTTTTACTTGAGAGCTCATAGTGCCTTTAAAAATTCTTGGTTGGATGAGACTCCTACATTAGCTTGGAACAATTTCCAGTTTTCTTTGACCAAGTCCCGAAACCCTTCAATATCAAACCAAGAGGGGTTATACTTGAAAGGAGCACCTGGAAAATCACTTGAAACATTCACTTCAAGGAAAACATGGAAATGATCCAAACGTGGATCTTACCAATCCAAGACCTATAAATCCCTATACCCTAGAGGATCAAGTGATGCACAATAAATCTATCCAACCATTTATTCACCCCATTACTACCACTCTGGTTGTTGATCCATTTCAGACCTATTAATACATACTCCACGTAAACCAACCATGCATTTTCAATTTTGTTTAAGAAAAAATGAACCATAATGTCCTCCTAAGCATCCTCTCCCAAAAAGTCCTCTTGGCTAAGTGTAAAATTCATGTCCCCGTCAATCATCAAATCCTCTGAATGTATAATATTTAATTCAAATAGATAGTTCCAATAGGCCTCACTATCAGCATAAGTCCCATAAACATTATAAAGAAGAAATTGGTGGTCCAGTTATTTTCTAACAACCTCTATACACAAACCTGAATGAAAAAAATAAAAATTGACAAGTGTCATCAAAGGAGAAAAACCAGTAATTAACCCACCCAAGGATCCAATAGAATCCAAATCGAATAAAATCCATCCCAGAAAGAGTTCATTAAGCTAAAAAATGATGGGTTCACAATTTCCCATGGTCTCCTCTATAAATATAATATTAGGGTGGTCATGCAACACAAATCTCCTTAGGGAAATTTTTTTTGTCCTCCCCCCCAACCCCCTCATATTCACAGTCAATATCTTCATTGAGATACCTTATTTGGGGTTGTTCCTACTCTAAGAACCCCATAGATGAGGCATTGTTTACCTTGAGTCACTTCCCGATATGCCTTTTCATTTGCATGTTTCAGGGATGAATTCCTACACATTTTAGAGGTATAGGGTCTTTGGCACTTACAAACCCTAGACCCCATAGGAATTTAGCCTTATGGAATGTATCAAGGACACAATAGATAGGTTTCATGGTTGGAGGAAGATTAAAGCAAGCCAGAGGACCCATATCACAAAGACTTAAGGGGATTTTTAAATAGGGAATCCATGTCTTTAGAAAGATCAACTACATGAGGAGACTTTAGTCTATCATCTAGAGAAAAAATTTCAAATCCCACCCCTAAAGAAGAATAACTATACCCTGACCCCACCCCCACACCAGAATCCCAACAAGTCGAAATAATAATGGAATAGACTAGTAGAGGAGAGGAAGGAGAAACATACTTACCCTAGTCATACCGATTGTGTGCAATGTCCATCCAAATGTGTAGATTTTAACCTTGTACAATTATTTACTACAAACATATTTTTAGTAAAAGAATAGAAAAGATACAATGTAAAATACACACATTACACAGAGATTTTTCCCTGGAAACCCAAACCGAGAAAACCAGCATATTCTATATTTATTCACCTCATACATTGTTTACAATACAATATACATATATGAGCTTGCAACATCCAAAACCCTAACCCAATTACTTGGATTAGTTAACAACCTTAATTCCTTAACTGGAAATAGAAAACCATCGGCAAAAAAACATGTTCCGAAAAACCTCCCAACAATGGAAACAAAAATCGAGGCGACATGAAAAATGAGGCAAAAAATGTGACACGTTTCGCCGAGGAAAAAAAATCGGAGGCGCTACCCCCAAACCCCCTGTTCTCTTGGCACAATGTAGCAGACATTATAGCTATTCATGCAAAGAATATAACACATATCCAACATTCTCCCACTTGTTGTTTTATTTGCATACAAGGGGTTACAAAGTTACATAGTCAACAATCTAGGGAAACAATGCCCATAGATCCTCTACACCAAGAGAACTTCTCAGTGCTCACAAATTTTGTTAATGAATTTGCAACATTCTTCAAAGTGTCCACCTTCATCCGCAACACTTTCTTTTCTTCAACCATGTCTCTCACAAAGTGATATTGAACATCAATATGCTTTGTCTTTGAATGATAAGTCGGGTTCTTCGCCAGAAAAATTGAACTCTAACTATCACAATCTATCCTTACATCTTGTTGTACCAACCCAATACCTGAACACAATATTTGTAACCATACTTCTTCCTTTCTTGCATGAGTGGTTGCCATGTATTCAACTTATGTAGTTGAAAGTGCCACTGTAGATTGTCTTTTGCTCATCCAACTGATTTCTCCTCCAAACAGGTTAAACACATATGCGCTTGTAGATATCCTACTATACAAATCTCCAACCCAATATGCATCCACAAATCCATGTATGTCCAACACTCTGTCCAATACTGGTCTTCCTTGGTAGCACAATCCATTGCTAGCATTTCCATGCAAATACTTGAAAAACTCTATACTATTGTCCAATGCTCCTTCCTTGGTTTTGACATATACTTGTTGAAAACTCCCACTGCATGTACAATGTCTGGTCTAGTACAAACCATTTCATACATCAAACTGTGAATCGCACTTGCATAAGGAACATGAGACATGTCCTCCTTCTCTTCTTGTGTCTTGCAACACTGATCCCCAGATAACTTTACATTCTTGCATATTAAACCTCTGCAATATTGTGTCCACATATTTTCTCTTATTTAACCAGAGTTTCATGTTTTTCCGATCTCTTTCAATTTCCATGCCCAAAATGAAATTCGCATCACCAATATCCTTCATGTCAAATTTAGAGGACAACCGAGTTTTCACATCCTGGATAATCTCCTTGTTGTTTCCTATCAGCAACATGTCATCCACATACAAGACCAAATCAATCAAATGATCACCAATTAATTTGAAATACACACAATGATCCTCTTTGCTTCTTGTGAAGCCACTTCCCAGCATATAAGTATCAAATTTTTGATACCACATCCTTCGTGATTGTTTTAAATCATACAAGGACTTTTTCATCTTGCATACCAGCTCCTTCTTTCCCTTCACAACAAAACCTTTTGGATGCTTCATATAGATTTCTTCTTCCAGATCCCCATGTAGGAATTTGTCTTCACATCCATCTGTTCTAATTCAAAATAAAACGCAACAGAAATAGATAAAAAAAATCTAAGATAATTTAACTTGGCAACAAGAGAAAAAATCTCACCAAAATCAATTCCCTCAACCTAGGAATAACCCTTTTCTACTAACTGAGCTTTGTATTTATCCACTTTTCCTTCTGCATTCAACTTCTTTTTAAATACCCATTTGTTGCCAATGGGATTCCTTCCAGTAGGAAACTCCTCTAGATCCCAAGCCTCATTCTTATCCAAGGATTCCATTTCTTCATCCGTGACCTTTTTCCAGAGTTTTCCATCCTCTGAATCCATTGCCTCACTAACAGTTCTAGGATCATCATCAATAATAGACAAAGAAAAATTTGAACGGAAATCAGATGGAGTATACCTTTTTGGTTGCCTTCTTTCTCGAACCGATCTCCTTAATAAGTATGAGAATCTTCTTCTTCTGATTCCTATTATTTTGTAGAGTCTGATTCATCATCCTTTAAATCAAATTCTATTTTCTTTGGTTCTTCCTTACTTGGTAGGACATCTTGTTTGACAGCATT
>JZKD02S2403496.1:160920-176906 GCA_000966675.3 Picea glauca
TTAATAAATTTATTAATGTAAAATAATACATGTAAATTATTGAGATTGAACCTAACATCTATCGGCACATAATTAATCAAAATGATTAACAATATCCTTGTCACTTAATTAACCCCAAAACCTAATACAATACAATTTATATATTAAAATTTAGCTTATAAAATTATGAAATAATAAGAATATTGATGTTATACATATCAAAGATGGTAGCCTCTAAAATTGAATTATATATATATAGAAAATGAGGTAAGTGAAATTTTATATATCAAAATTTAGCTTATAAAATTATGAAATAATAAGAATATTGATGTTATACATATCAAAGATGGTAGCCTTTAAAATTGAATCATATATATAGAGAGAGAAAATGAGGTAACTGAAATTTGTTTATGTTTATGAAATTTGGTAAGTGAAATTTGTTTATGATTGTTTATGAAATTTGTTTATAGAGAAAATGTGGTAAGTGAAATTGTTTTTATTTTTGGTAGGAAAGTGTGTACACAATGGGAATGATTTTTTTTAATAACAATAATAATAAGCAATTTTTCTAAAAGGTGCAAATCTATATTTATAGATAAAATATTATAAGAACATGATATTGAAAAAGTTAGAACTATGTAATATTCAAAAAATTTAATAAAAATCTAAACTAATTAAAAGTAGAGAATGTGTAAATAAACACTAACTAACAAAATTGGTATAATAAGAAAGTGGGTTATTATTATTTTTTGTTTAAAAAAAAAAAAAAACAATCTAAGATAAAAAAAAAATGTTATGGTGGCAACTATTTATTATTGGTTGCATGTAAAAACTTGTCTCCAACGAAAATAGAGACCTCAATCCTACAAACATTAATGTATAAAGGATAATCTTTATTTAGAAAAATAATAATTATAAAATTGTAGTTATGATGAAAATAAAAACAATGTGGTGTTAAAAAATTGAATAAAAAATTAAACTAATTGAAATTAGAGAGTGTGCAAAAAGTGTTAATCATAAAAATTAATATTAAATAAAAATTTTGAAAGTAGAAAATGTGTAAATAAGTGCTAGTCAAAAAAAATAGTATTAGAAAATAGTGATTTATTATTATTTGTGGTTTTTGAAATAAAAAAAAAATCAACATAAAAGATGTTATGGTGGAAAGACTATTTATTGTTTGTTGCATGTAAAAAATTGTCTTCAACAATTAAATAGAGACTTAAATTGTACAAACATTACATATAAAAGATAATTTTTATCTAAAAAGTTAAGTATTGTAAAATTGTAATTATATTGAAAATAAAAACTATTGTAGTTATGTTGAAAATAAAAACTATGGTGTTCAAAAAAAAAAAAAAAAATTAAGTAATTGAAAGTAAAGATTGTAAATACTTACTAACAACTAACAAAAAAAAATTGGTATTATAAGAGGGTGATTTATGATTATTTTTTGTTATTTTGAAAAAAAAAAAAAGCAATCCAAGATAAAAAGATGTTATGGTGGAAAGAATATTTATTATTATTTATTGCATGTGGTATTATAAAAATTGGTATTATAAGAAAGTGATTTATGGTTATTTTTTATTATTTTGAAAAAAAAAACAATCCAAAATAAAAAGATGTTATGGTGGAAAGAATATTTATTATTATTTATTGCATGTAAAAACATGTCTCAAAAAGATAATAGAGACTTTAATCCTACAAACATTAACATATAAAAAATCATTTTTATATAGAAAAATAAGCATTGTAAAATTGTAGTTATGATATGTACTTAAAAATAATATTTTGATTAATCTAATATTTTAATATTTAAAAACTCTAACATATATCTCAAAAAAAATAATTTTGTAGTGAGTTATATCTGTTCTTAATTGTTGTTTTTTGTAGTTATACAATGTTATGAACCAACTCAAAAACAGTCAATGAATAACAATCCATTTTGAGGGGGAAACCTCATTTTACTGTATATCTAATTCAAAAGGAAAAATGAGATGCTTATAGAAATGATTCTCCTTTATTATAAATAGGAAATCAAGTGAGCATAATGTAACCTATCATTAAGCTGACCAAATCATAAATAATAAACTAATAATAAATGTCTTAGTGTAGTGTAGCTAGGGGGGTAATATGGGTTGCCTAGGGAGGTACCCAAGGGGAATAATAATAGAGAGATTTTTATGTGTTGGTATGTATGGAGGTGTTGATGTTTGATTTTTTACGACCAAAACAATCTCACAAGGATATGAAGCCCCTTTGTGTTTTTATAGAGGTGGTACTTCTCTTTGAATTTTTTTAAATATTTTCTTTGAAATTCTTTCGAGACAATATATATAAATGGGAGAGTGATATATAACAAACTCCAAAATATTTATTGCTCAAAAAATAAAATGATACATATATGTCAACAGTTTATGAGAAAAGGACCAAGAACCTTCACTCATAAAATGTAAAATTGCAGAAATAATATATACATATTATATATTGTAAGAAATGGGAAACAAATCATGCATTCATCACATTCATGAAATATTTTTTATCACATTTATAGGAAGAAGAAAAATGGAACATATATCAAAAAACCTTAAAAGATTTTTTCATTAGAATCAAAAAAATATTTTGATGAGTCAGTTTCAAATATCTTATCCTCAAATATTTAGAGTTCAAAGATACAGTCAAAATTAACCCTGAATTGATTCTCTGGGATTTTTTCAAAAATGATATTTTTTTTACAATCTGATGAAAATTAAAGCGTTTGTCCTGAAGACTGGGATTGGGGCTCTCGTGGACCATAAAATAAAATAAGAGAAGAGAATAGATTCGTTGGAATCGAAGCAAGAGAAACGTTGAACCTAGAAAGAAAAAGGAGAGAAGGATCAAAAACCAGTTATGTTCTTCAAGAAAATAATAAATGTAACTGGATCATTTATGATCTAGAAAGAGAGAATTTTGGGGATAAATGTGATATTTAGACTTACTGTGATGAATCTCTCATATCTTTATTTACTTGTTGCTTCACCTTTTATATCTTTGTTTTTTGTGGTTATGTGACTGGTATCAACTACTTTCGTTGGATCCTCGGTAATCTTGATTAATTCTTCAATATATTCTTGCAAAGGAGCAACTGACACCTCTTGTTTGACTTTGATTTTGAACAATTAATTTTCATATTCTCTATAGTCAATTGAAATATTTTTCAATTTAGTTTCAATATCCTCATTTCTATTGGCATGTTCAACAAGCCAATTATCAATATCATCTTCAGTATATTCAATCATACTATTGAACTTCTCTATTGATAATTTATTTAAGTTTTCCATGCTTTCTTCGAACTGTTCTCTTGTTTGAAGCATTGAATTTAAGATTATCTTTGTATCTTCTACTTCAATGGTTCTTCCTACAAGATCTAATCCAACCAATTTAGAATAAGCTTCAGTCTTTTTGGATGTTAAGTCATTGAGTTCATTTGATAATTCTCTTAATACATTAATTCTTTTGATCCAACATGCCTTTGGTTGCTTTATACAATCTTGAGAAGATAATTATTCTTGTTTTATTTCATATTCATTCATTGTTGATACCTTCATAATGAATGTGGCAAGTCCATCCTTGAAAAATCCTTCATTATTTTCAATGTCATCTTTCAAATATTCTCTAGTATTTTGAATCTTGGAACCAAGAGAAATAAAGCTACTTGTTAGATCCCATGTATTTAAAATAAGAGACATTGTTTTCTTAATATTTTATTCAACATAACGCCTGGTTGTAGCAAGTAAGCTCGAAGTCCCTTTCAATCTTATACCTTACTCTGGAGTTTTCTCAAAATTCTTGCCAGGTTGAACTGTTGCAATAGGGGTGGCTAATATTGGTGGAGGCATTAGAGTAAACTTTAATTCTTGTATTATTTATTTAAGTTTGGCATTCTCAGCTTCCATATCATATATTGAAATGTCTAGAGCATCTCCTATAATCTTGTGAATCTTAGTGATTCCATATGGAATCATTTTACTAAGGTTAAATGTAGAACATGTTTTTCCCTTTATATTTTTTGAAAGGGTTCATTCAAAAATCAATTTTCTTGAATCTTTATAAAATAAATCATTATGTATGGAAAATGATTCTTCTTCTGAAAACTCTTCATCTTGAATAGCAAGTTCGACCAAAGATTGTACATTTTCCGGTACTCATTCTTCATCATCATGGAAATGGATATTTTCTATATCAACTTCTAATCCAAGTCTTTTAGAGGGATTTCTCTCTCAGGTATGTGCTCTTCGATTTCTTACTGAGAATTAGTCCTCTTTCTTTTTATTTGTAATTTATGGGACTTTTTGTTGGAGATACTTCACACACACCTAGGAATTATTTTTCCTAAGGTTTTACCTACGTTTAATAGTCATTATTCAGTCTCCTATAGTATAGGGAGATTATTCCTATAGGATAATATTCTCTTCAGTTCACACTTTAGTTTGATCAGTTGAGTGGAGTCTAGATACAACATTGGGATGATCACCAGCTAATGCACATTGTCCTTGGGATTATTACCAGACTATAACATTACTCATGATTCCCTGATCTCCTCCTCACTTCACTTTGTTTAAGTCAATTAATTGAAGACTAAGATACTAGTTAACTCAGACTAGGTGGCAGTTAACTCTTGTAACTGCCTAAGAGACTAGACTAGGTGAAATTTTAGTCCACTATGGTGCATTGTCTTCTCCTCCAGTGTGCATTAGTTGAGTTATATAGAGTATATCATCTGTAAATTACCATTCATCCATTTGGTTAATAGAATTCTTCCATTCTTTCTCTCATGTTTCTCTCTTTTCTCATTTCTCTACAAACTGTGTATGTATTATTGCTAGCTAGATCTTATCTATGTAGGTTCATCCACATTTACATGGTGTTAGAGACGATGGATTGCCAGGAAAAATATACACCATATTCTTTTTGCAGGTACCGAATATTGAAGACAGTGGGAAAAATGGAATTTCCAAAAGAATTCATTCTTACACCGTACAATTTATTTTCGTGGAACGAGAAGATGATAGTGCATCTTCGAGGCAGAGGATTATTGTTACACATTATTTTTGTCACCCTGGTGATGTTCTACAAGCATGTGTTTAGGCTCTTAAAATGATCTTTTGCATGAGAAAATTAATTGGTTTCTCCCTCCACAAATTTTTTTTTTAGAAGGACGTTGCAGGCTAAGAGTAATACACAGTGCGGAAATGCCTGATTTTCGCAGGCTGCGCTTAACCTGGCCTATGGAATTTCTGTAGGTTGCTCTATAGACAGGGTTCGACGATGTTTTAAGACTAAGAAAAGGGACAAATCTCACGAAGGTTCTATAAGGTAATCTTCTAGAATATGAGGTGGAATTCGTATGGTTGGGATCCTACTGGCTTATCTAATTTGGTGGGATCATCCTGATCTCTTTAACCATCTCTCTTTCTCCTATATAATGATGGATTTCTCATGGAAAAATGTTATGCAAAAGCATTAAGCAAGAGAAAGTAAGGAATGATTAAGGTTGAATAGGCTATGAATTGTGTGAGGTACTCTACATCAGATGCTTGAAGGCTTCATCTCGGCCTATCAAGTTATTGTGGATCATCTTCATGCAATCTTGGAGCAAGTGTGTGTGTCAAGATCAAGGGCCACCGAAAGGGAATTTAGCAACATCAAGGTTGTTTGGTTGTATCTTCCACTTTTTCTTAATATAATACAGTGGCATGTTTCTTTCCCATAAAATCATTCTCATTTTATTGCATGACTCCTTGATCATGTGCATAGGTTGTCATTGAATATATTATTGTTGCTTTCACCTTGGTTGGTTTTTGTTTCCTTGCAAGATCAATATCACAAGAGCACTGAAGTGAAGCAAGGAAAATAAATAAATAAGGAATCAATACTCAAAAGTATGTCACTCATCCTTTCTTTGATAATAGATTCAATGATTAGAGCTTAGGGAAAGCTCCATGCCCTGTCTTGTTTTGTTCTAGATCTAGGTGGATCTAGGGAGATCAGTTTATGTCCGCATTTACTGATATTATCCAATAACAATTATATAGATTAACCATGGACACAGAGACCAAACCCACATCATCCATAGAAAAATACAAGTATTGGAATCGAATGGATGAAGCATTTGGAACTATTTGTAGCCTCATTTTTCCTGAACTCGTATTTCACATATCCTCCAATAAAACCCCCAATGAATCCTAGACAACCATGGAAGGTATTTTCAAAAAACATGATGAGATGAGGGGACACATGCTAGAGGTATAATTTCTCACTTTGGATCCAAAAACCTTTGACAATCTCTAAGATTTCTTTACCAAATATAAGGATTTGTTGGCGCAACTCAAGGCTTGCGGGGTTGATAAATATAAGAAGGGGAAACAAATGGTTCTCATCATTCTCTCCAAACTTGGTCTAGAATACTCAGTGTTTGTATCCACATTTCATTAAGTTAGGCTCGCCTCTGGAGCCACCTGGAAGATTCCCTCTCTTGAGGTATTTATTGAATCTCTGACACAAGAGCAAGACAAGCTTATCAACATGGGAAAAATCAAAGGACCAAAGGTGCATGCACTTGTTGTACAAGATGGTATCAATAATCCAAATAATAAATATAAAGAGAAATACAAAAGAAAAGCACATGCAAATCCAAAGAAGGAAGGGTACTCAAAACCCTTCAACGATGCCTCTAGATCCAAAGGTGAAAAGGGAAGAAAAGGGGAGAAATGCACTTACTGCCATAAATGATTCCATCTAGAATCTACATGTATGCAGAAACAGATAGATCAAATGGCCCAAATAATTCAACAAAACAACCTTGGAGATCACATCCCTGGGGGTGCCAAGAAGAAGAAGCCAGAAGATCATAATCCCAAGAAAGGAAATTCTAGCCTTGTTTTGATTGCTAACAACTCCTCTCCCAATGCTTGAATCGTATTGCACTACATGGCAGCCACAAAAGAAGTCTACTCTTCATTGGATGCATGCAAAGGTCCTCCTATTATGAAGGGAGAAAACTCTCATGTCAAAATCACTGGAAAAGGAAGAATTGAACTCACAAACGGAAGCTTCGAGAATGTGCTACACTTTCCCAAACTCTTCGTCAATATTCTCTATGTATATCAGATGAAAAACTATGGCATCGAAAAGAGATTCATATTCACACTTGATACCTATGACATGCAAACCAATTCCAAAGTTTCTACTGGTGAGGTAAATCATCAATCCAGACTCTACACATTTTCTTAATTTATTGAACCAGATTCTGGATTACTGCTTACCCATGCTGATGAAAGAAGTAGGATATGGAACGAAAGGTTCGATCATTTAAATTTTAGATATATGAAATAGATTAGAAAGCAGGGAATGGTTGATGGTCTACCTGAATTCCACTTCTCCAAAGGAATTTGTGAGGGATGTTTTCTTGAAAAAAAAACTCAAGAGAAATTCGACAAAGGAAATACTCATAAGGCCTCTTTTCCTTTAGATATGATCCATAGTGATCTAACGGGCCCTTTTCTACATCCATCAATAAATAAATCATGGTACGTGCTCATTTTTGTTGATGATTTCTCACACTTCACATGGAATTTCTTTCTCGGGAAAAAATCAAAGGTATTTCAACACCTCAAAGATTTCAAATCCCTTGTTGAAACACAGTCAGGAAAGAAGATCAAATCCCTTCAAAAAAATAATGGGGGGGGGGGAGTATGTAAACCATCAGATACATAATATTTGTCTTGAGGTCAGGATTTAGTTGCATTGAAAAACATCACATTATGGAATTCCCCTCCCTTCGTGGCATAATGTGTTGTTTTTCAATGCAACAAAAGAGAAACAATTAAAGCTCCAGGCATGCTACAACCACTCCTGATTTCACTCGCTATTTGGAGGGATATCTCTATGTATTTCATTGTTGGATTACCTAGGAAATTCATAATCCTTGTTGACAGTGGCAACACCCATACTTTTATTCATCGTCACATTTCCCATGAAATCAATTACTATGTTTATGTTGTCAACAATTTTCAAATCATAATTTTCAATGGTGGTTCCATGAAATGTTGTAGGATTTATGAAAATGTGTGCCTATAAATTGGTCAGTACCACCTGAAATCTCATATGTTTGTTATCGACATGGGAGGTTGTGACATTATGCTCGGTATTGAATGGTTACACACTCTCAGCCCCATCCTCATGGACTTTAAGGACCTTACCATGCAATTCAACAAGAGGGACAACAATATAAATTCCAAGGCATAACAATAGGATCCCCTTAGATCATCACCTCCCACTGAATGGAAAATCTACTCAAAAAAGGTCATTCTGGAATTATTGACCAACTCCATTCCATTCACATTGTTGACACACCCTTTGTGCACCCTGACCTCCAATCTATACTCTCCAGAAACCAAGTTATTTTTAACACTCCCCGTGGACTTCCCCCTTCCTACGGTGCCCATGATCATTCCATTCCTCTAGTACCGGGAAATATTCCTCCAAATGTTCACCCTAATTGTCATCCCTTTACCCAGAAACATGAAACGGAGAAAATTGTTCAATAATTTCTACAAGTCATTGCTATATACCCTAGTACCAGCCCCTATTCTTCTATGGTAGTCATGGTACTCGAGAAAGAAGGAACTTCGCACATGTGTCCTAATTTTGGTGCCCTCAACAAACTTACAATCAAAGAAAAATTCCCCATTCATGTCATTGATGACCTTTTGGATGAATTGATTGGTGCTAAATAATTTACAAACTTGATCTTTGTTATGGCTACCACAAGATACTATGAAAGAGGAAGACATCCCCAATACTTCCTTCCGCACTTATAAGGGTCACTATGAGTTCTTGGTCATAGCCCTTGGCTTGTGTAATTCTCCCTCCACTTTTCAAAGCCTCGTGAATCATGTCTTCCATCCTTTCCTTCATCATTTTGTCTTAGTTTTCTTTGATGATATTCTCATTTGTAATAAAATTTGGCAATCCCATCACGCCCATATGGATCAAATTCTCCATCTATTGTCTAAGCACAAACTTTTTCTCAAACAATATAAATGCCCTTTTGGCACTTATGAAGCTGAGTATATGGGTCATATTGTAGGAAAGGATGGTGTATAGATGGAACCTAAGAAAATTGAAGCTATGATGGATTGGCCTCTCCCTAAAATTCTTAAAATATTGCATGGATTCTTGGGCTTAACGAGACATTATCAAAAGTTTGTTCTGAATTATGGAAAAACTGCACTTCCTCTCACTACTCTCCTTAAAAAGAATGCCTCCATTTGGACTCCAAAAACTTATTAGTCCTTCACAGACTTGAAAGAGGATATGTGCACTACTTTTTGGAAAATTGGTTGTCATTGATGTCAACCCTAGAAGAACTCCACAATCCCCTAGAATTGATGGGTTTATTTGAAGGAGTCTTCAAATTGGTCCCCTTATGGAATAGCTTTAAGCATGGAACTCACATGAATGATTTTAATAAGTCTACAATAATCCATATAAATACGGTTAAATAGTTAAGTGGTTAAGAATCCCCATAGGTGTGGTCATGAATCTTGAAGTTGATTGAATAAAAAAATTATGGACATTGCAAATGCATGCAAAACATTCATTGATTGATAGTCCTCTTCAAGCCATCTCCAACGGTAGGTGGCACACCATGTGGTTCCTCGTGGTTGAGGATTCATTCCCTCTTAAATATGAATCCCATAAGTATGGTCAAGAAGCCTCGGATATAAGGTCAAGAAGTTATAATTTGGCCCTAAAGTCAAGTAAAGGAGAAAAAATTGTTGTAAACAAGAAGTTACAAGTCGACTCAAGGTCAAGTAAAGGAGGTGCTTGGAAGGGTATAAATACACATTAAGAACCTATCTTTTTAATCATTCAATATTTTGATATATTAGGACAATATTGGAATCTAATTTTAGAGGGAAAATGAAGTGAAGAATGGAGCAATTCTAAGGGAAGATGAAGTATTGTGATGATGTGTTCTAAGGTATGTTATTTAAAGGTCATCTTTCCATTTTATCTATAACGTTTTTTCTAGAATTATTCAAATAGAAAAACATGGAGGATGTTCAGAAGACATATCAAGGTACATGTGGTAGAAATTCCAACTTCTAGGTCGTTTTACTTTTGGAGATACACTATGTGAAAGATACAATTTTTAAGTAGTCTTGTAACTAGTCTCAAACATGTGTTATGGGTAAAATAGTTATAACTCCTTCACAGAGGATCCAAATTCTGTGAGAATAATTGTATTGGAAATATCATATTCCATAGTATTTTTTATGTGATCTTCATAATCATATATAAAATATTGAGAATGTAGAATGTTGTACAAGTTTGCTCTCCATAATAGGCAAAAATTCAGGAAGGTCTTCCATTTTCGCTATATCTCTTTTTTAGTGACGAATCAAGGAGAGAAACTTGGAGGAACTTCATAGACGATATCAAAAACTATTGGGTGAAAGTTCTAGGCCTTGATCATTATAGGTACGAAGTTATACTTGTTTGAAGTTAGGGTTTGTGACTAATCCAAAAACTAGTCCCAAACAAGTGTTTGAGATAAATTTAAGAAGTGATGTTGGGATTTATATGTGGACCTAGGATATTTGTGTGGACCCAATTTTTATGTATAAATGTTAGTGATAGAGGTAGTGACAGAATTTATCTTCAGTGTTAGTGACAGTTACAGTGATCGGTTGAGTCTAGTTTTGATGATGATGATGTATCAGTATCAATGAAAGTTGCAGTTGTTAGCACTTGGTAAATTTCCTAGAGGTTGAAACAGAAGAAATCTACAAAGGTAACTTTATCCAACCACTTTTAAAGCTGGGATCTAGCCCTTCCAGCTTCAGAGAGGGATCTCTCTATATGATTTAGCTATGTTTTCAATTTAGATACTAGGCTAAGTAAATAAATCTGTAGGTTTTGTTGTCAAAGTGTTTTTAAATTGGTTGAGACAGTCTACACTTCCATTGGGCTATGGGGTCTGTATTTAATTAAATATGAAATACCACCAGAAATGAGAAAAGAAGACTTCCACAGGGTGAGATAATATACTCCCTAGATATTTTAGTATCTTAAATGATGGACAGAATAAAAGATGAGAAAAATAAATTCAACTAAGAAGCAATTAAGAATTTCTTAATTGAAAACATCAGAAGATAAACATTAAAATCTTTAAAGTCGGAAACAGGGTATCCAAGATAAATCCTGCAACATACGTTACTCTTAAAGATTAGTTTCAGAAAACAAAATGATCACARAGCAAGAATAACATTCAACTTAGAGAATAACATCACCAGTGAATACACGCAAGAATCCTGTAAAAGTGCCTCATTTTCATTAATGGCAGATCTCTTCAAAAATTGTTACAGTTTGATAGCTTTAGGGTGTAAATATCAACAACCACCAATACCTCGAAAGGTGAAGTATTTATAATTCAAATTACAATCGTTCCTGTCATAACTGATCAGGACGTGCCAATTCTATTTTTAGCCTAACTAATTTAACTAATCAAACTGCTTGATGACTTGGTGCAATTGCATGCGGAATTTTTGGGTAGACCATTGATAAAGCCTTTTGCACGACCTCATCTGACTGGACAGGTGACTGGACCTTGGACATCTCATCCTCTAATCAAGCAGATCGCATAGTTCCTCCCATCTGAGATGACTAGGCACAATGACTTTGAGCAATCTCCGATACACTTTGTCCATTTCTGTATACTTGGCGAATGTGGGCTTAGTGAGGAATATGTATTGAATCTCGTGTTGGATGTTGATGTCCAACTGAAGAGCGTCCAGGAATTCTTTTCCAGTGATGCTCCCTTGTATGCCAGAAAACTTTGAATTGTCCTTAGACACTTCAGACAGTCTCTTTTTGTAATCTGGGAGTGTCATCAGTTTATCATTAATAACCTTCAGACCGGGGAGACCTTTCTTCTGGAGAGCCGCAATCTTGTTGAAGAATTTATGTACTCCTAGGTCCATGGTCTGAACCTTTTCTTCTAGTTGAAGCATTAATCCCCTCTTGGTCAAAACTCTTTTGACCTCAAGGATGGTCTCTGTTCTGTCCTCGATATTCAACTCTTCTAGCTCTTCTCTGGTCTTAGAATTTAGGAATTTGATGATCTCATTTGCCTGAGTTGGTCTATCTCCTAATTCTACTCTAATCTTTTCAATGGCCTGTTTGCTCCTCTGGACCAACTCATTCTGTTCAAACATAATTTGGATCATGGGCCATATCTCACTTATGGAATTTGTGATGTCTGTCCATACATTCTCTTTGACCTCAGCCAAAGTTTTCCCTGCCACTGTTTGCTTTTGGAGCTGTTGTAGCTCCTGCTTGAGCTTCTCTGTTATCTTATTTTCTTTGGACATGCTGGTCTAGAAAGAATTCTTGAGTTCCTAGAGGCTCTCAACTTCCTTCTTAAGCCTGTTGATTTTTGTCTCTTGCAGGTTCATCTTTTCCATGGATTTGGCGAGATTAGTTGTCCCCTTTTGTGGTGTCACTGGTGTTGTGGATGGGATTGTTGTTACTGTTGTTTTTCTTGTCCCTAAGATTGGGATGGCAGTCAATGGAATGGCTTCCATAGACTTCAGCTGCTCTTTCTCCTTTAGCAATTTTTCCATCTCAGCCTCCATTTCTTTGAGTTGTGCGTTCTACTCCATGAGCAGCTTAAGCATTTCATCCTTCTCGCCTTCTTTATCTGCTATCTCCTTCGCATGTGAGTCTTCTGTGGGTGGGAGTTTCAATTGTTTCCTTAGAGCGGCGATGCCTGCATTCTTCTTCTTTATCATCTCCTCTGCAGCTTTGACGTTGGAGGGGTCATAGCCGATCTTGAGGACCAGCTCCTCCAAAGTTTTGATTATGTTGTCTTTTGCAAAGGATGATATCTTCTCCAGCTTGAGTTGTGTCTGAGAATTGTTTAATGATACCTGAAATTTTGCTGCAGACACTGAAGCATGTGCCAATGTGTGGAATACCATCTCCCCTGTCTGTTTATGCAGATCCATCTGATCTGTTGGGTGCATGTCCTTCGTCTGGAATCCAAAGGTGGCCCTCTTGTAGTCTGTGATTACCTTGGGGTCTGGTACCTACGCCTGGAGGAAGGCCATGTGAATCCTGCCCTTTTCTGTGTCAAATGCAGACAGCAGCCTGTGTTGCATAGTTTACGTTTTCTTTCAAAACTGAGCATAGGTACTGCTAGTAAGAGTTTGATTATTTTTCTTAATCATCTCTTACTTCTCGAAGATGCTCAATTTGGGCCCAGTATTGCTCGGCTGAGTGTCCAGGGGGGAGCCTGAGGATTTCTTCAGTACTACTGGGTTGATTTCCTTATGAATGACCATCCCGAAGGGTGGAATAACAGGTTTGACCACTGTGGTAGGCGGAACTTCTATTTCTCCGGTTGGACTGGGAACTGTAGTTGTCTTGGGCCTCTTAGTGTGCAACTGGAATTCTTCGGACGACACCTCCGTGACAAGCGGAGATGATTCTTGTCGGGGCCTTTTTTACTTAGGGAACTATGGCGTGGAAGTTGGAAGTACAGTGGTCGGGGGAACCTGCTGCTCCACTTCGACGAAGGTGTCAGGCATCCACACTGTCTGATTGGCAAATTTTTCAATCTCGGGCTTGGACTCATGAACATACGAGATGTTTTTAATTTTCACCCGCATTTCTGAAATGATCCCGCATGGATCATAGTGCCATGGGAAACTCATAAAGAATTTCATTTCTTCCAACATTCTGTCAACTTCTTCCCCGGCGCCTCGACTGTTGCAGATGAAGGAGCCAATCTGCCCCTTGATTCAAAGCTGCTATTTTTTCTTCAAAGATACGAAATGAATATCATCTGAATTCATGATCTACCTTATGTATTCTAAAGAAAAGATTCTTACCGACACATATTTGGTCAGCTTGTAGGGTGCCAACTCGCACCCGAATACTCTGATCTCTGTGTGGTTTTGATACAGGTACCAATCTCCGGTCTTTGAGCTGTCCGAGAGATGCAGAATTCTCTGGACTTCGTCATTTATTCTAGGCTCGGGCCTGCCGCTCAACATGCTTACCACCGGGTGGTAAAACATATCGATGAAAGCCTTGAAGCTATACTCTGTGGAGTTGTGCTTCAGCAAAGAGGTCCATGCTATGACTGGTTGAGGCCTTCCATCTACGTCCATCTTCTGCATGGAGAAACTGAATTTATCTGCTTGAAAGTAGACAAACATGTATGTCAATATAGACGAGTATCTGAACATGCCTTCTGTGCCAAAATTTACGAACTGTTCATGAATATTGTCGGCCAAGAAGGTGTTGTAATCAAACTGTGTTGTGGGTTTTTCATCATTGGATAAAATGGATAGAAAAACCAGAATGGGCTCATCTACCCACTGGTCGTAATAGTAACCTAGCAGGGCACAAAGGGATGAAATGACTTGGTTTCCCTTGGTGGAGAACATGGATGACGGGTAAGGGGGATTTGTGGAAGGGAATTGAGCAGAGGTGGGAAGGAAAAGCTCGAATATCTGAGCTCTCTGGGGAAAATTCATCTTCTGGTATAACTCAGTGAGGATTTCTAAGTTGAAAGGAGACGCAGATTCAGCACGAGGAATTTGCATCATCTGGTCTATGTCTTCGGGAGTGATGAGAAACAGGGTGTCTCTAAATGAGGATATGACGGCTCTCTGTTCAGGGATGTAGTGAGCTTGGCATTTAAGTGTGAATTCAAGAAAATGGTGTATCTGGGGAAAAAGGTAAAGGGGCAAATTGGACTCCCAGAATCCAATTTCATCACTCTGGTCCAGGAAAACCTCCCGGAGCCATGACTGGAGGTCTGAAAAATTGAAGTCACATTTGGTATCAGCGATCAATCTGTATTTGTTGACCAATGGGATTTTGTCCAAGTCGACAAGAGGTGGGAGAAAAGGATTCTCCTCTCCTTCTGCTTGTCTTGGATTTGGCGCCATCTCAGCAACAGTACCTGCAATAAACAAGAAGTTAGTGGGGTCGACTGACTGTGGATGAAGGTGACGAAAATGCAATGGAGGAGTATGAGGTAAATTGTCTGGTGCGATGGGAGAAAAATGAATGTAGAGGGAATAACGGTAGTTTTATTTAAAACTGGGGTCGGTTGAGCACGGGAGACAGGTCAGTAGGATAATAGGTGTGTTATCCCGTAATAAATGAACAACGGGCCACTTGGGGGTGAGATGGCAGATGACGATGGCTGAAACATATGGGCGAGTGACGTGGAGGCTAGGGATTGGATGTAAAAGTTGTGATAAGGGGTTGGTCATGAGTGAAAGGGGTAGGGGACTGACAGCAGGGACTGACAACAGTTATGGGATGGGACATAACTCGGGAACAAGTGGGACAAGTGGAATCAGTGGAAGATGGCGTCCATGAATGACGGGGGCTGTCAGATAGCATATGGTGATGGGACTTCGGGACCAATCGGATGACGCCACGTATGACTAGGGGCCTGCCAGAGAAGAGTAACCATTACGGGACCCCCCCTCGGTTAAAAGCAGATCATCCAGGGGGGTCCGAAATCCAATTAGAGTCGTTGATCTACGTGCCCGTTTCATGGCCACAGATCTTAGCATGTTATTTATCTCTCATTCCGAACCCCCCCCCCTTCCATTAAAGGCAGAACGGATGGGGGGGTCTGTTTCAGGATAAATTCGTGAGTGTGGACACAGACCAATCTCCCTAGATCCACCTGGATCTAGAACAAAACAAGATAGAATACTACTCTTTCCCTAGGTCTAGACTATTGAATGAACTAAGAGAAATGGATAATGGACATACCTTATGAACGATCTCCTTAAATCTCTGTTGTTCCTCGCTCCGCTTCGATGCTCTTGTGTCGTCCAATCACAATAGTACAAACCAATCGAAGTACAAGCAAATTAATATATTCAATACCTAGTCTATACATGTGATCAAGGAATCATGTAATA
>JZKD02S2403496.1:177686-193092 GCA_000966675.3 Picea glauca
TTTCCATGAGTATTCTCATCAATTTATAAGAGAGAATAGGTTAGTTGCTAGGATAATAATGATCCCAATAAATCTGGAATGCTAGCTTCTGAACAACCATTCGAATACCAACTCACCCTTCTAGAAGATTCCATTCTAGAAGGCTCGAGAATCTTAGCTTTTTCCTTTATAAAAAGATGCCCGCACCCTGGCAATGATTACAGTGCGAGAAGTTCGCACCCTAGATGAATGCAGCCTGCGAGAATGAAGGATTCCCGCAGGAGAGTATATATGCAGCCTGCGAACATTCCTCAAAACATGATTTCTGGAAATAGATAAGAGAAACCCTTTTCAGGAAGGAGTTCTTTAATGAGGAGTTTGATTTTCTATTATCATAACATCACCATGACATCATCACAATGACCAAAATTGTGGATAACAGGGTCCGGAATCAAATCTGGGCCTTTGATTTCAGTGCTCGTCTCTGGACCGTCCAGATCTGCACCATTCTTATTATCAATTCCAGACCCCCCCCCGGGTTAAAAGCAGAACGGTCGGGGGGGTCTGGAATGCTCTGTGCACCATAGATCTGGGCGCCACGATCTGGACCGTCGAAAAGTGCATGGAGCATAAATCAGGAGCGGAGAAACATGTGTTGGGAAAACTTAGGATAGGTGCATCTTATGGGTTTTTTCCCAAACTTTTCACATAGACACCATCAAGGGACTTCGATCAAACTATCCTTTAGGCATTTGAGACATAGTGCAACATTTTTCATCAAAATGTTTTTATTGGGGTAAAACAAATGAAGCAACTAACCTACATGCTAACCTATCTTCCTAGGACAATTAACCCAGATTAAACTGTTGGGTTAAGAAATTACTCTACCCTAGGGCTATCTAACCAGGATTAGATAGTTTGGTCAGATTTATTCACTAATCTAACCTAAACACTTTGGCTAAGATTAAATTGTTTAGCCAAATCATTCACTACCCTATCAACATTAAATTTAAAAAGAACTTGACCATGCTTGAAAGGTATGGCAAAGTTACTATTATTGCATGGGGCTTTTGTTTCAATTCTTTTATGCCCTCTTTTTCTTTTTCTTTTTTTCTTTTTCTTTTCTTTTTTCTTTTTCTTTTTCTTTTTCTTTTCTTTTCTTTTCTTTTTCTTTTTCTTTTTTCTTTTTCTTTTCTTTTTTCTTTTTCTTTTTTTTTTTTCTTTTCAAATTATTTGCAGAATGAAAAATCATTTGACAACAAAAACACTAGAGACAGATAATATCCTAGTCACAAGTTGATTCCTATAACTTATGGGGTGATAACAACAGTGACAAATTTTGATGATGATGTATCAGTATCATTGAAAGTTGCAGTGACAGGTTTTGATGATGATGTATCAGTATCAATGATAGCAACAGTGACAGGTTTTGATGATGATGATGATGTATCAGTATCAGTGACAGGTTGAGTCTCCATTTATATTTAGGGAGGAAGGAAGGGGCATGGGAAAGGGGGTTGGAGTGGAAGAATACAGGGAGTCATAGCTTCCTTTAGGTTGGAGCCTATAAAATAGGGGGTTGTAGCCTCCTTCTAGTTTGAGCTGGAGAATTTAGGGATTTGTAGATTCCTTCATATTGGATCCTGTAAATCAAGGGATTGGATCCTCCTTCCAATTGGTCCTGGATAATCTAGGGAGTTGGAGCTTCCTTAAGGTTGGTGCTGGATAATATAGGGAGTTGGAGATTCCTTAAGGTTGGAGCCTGTAAATAGGGGGTTGGTCCCTCCTTCAAGTTGTTGTTGTAGAAGTTTGGAATTTGGTGCTTCATGTGGATATAATATTCAATATATATATATTAAAAAGTGTTATGTGGTTTTCTCCCTTTTGGGTTTCCATGTAAAACTCTTGTGTATTGTGAATCTTTGGTTATATGTTTATGATATTTTAAATGAAATCATAAGTGAATGAACTTGTTGATAAGTTAATGTTTACATGTTGTGGTTAAAATGGTCAAAAGCGATCAATATTGATTCACCCCCCCCCCTCTTAATATTGGTAAATATTCCAATAATTGGTATCAGAGCAGGTCCTTCATAATCAGTCTAACCATTCGAAGGTAGATCATGGATTACACAGATAATGGAACACCAGTGTTTTATGGTCAAAACTATGAGATGTGGAACATAAGGATGAGAATATTTTTAGAGGCACAAGGATATGATGTTTGGTACTTAGTTTTTACAATGCACATCGCAAAAAATAAACCTTTGAAGACTGCAGCTAAGAATAAATTGAAAAGGAACAAAAAAATATCAATGGATGTCATCCTAGATGCATTACTTGATTTGGTAAAGGTCAAAGTGGGACAATGTTCATCAGCCAAAGATATTTTGGATAAGCTACATAATCTCTACTCTAAGCAATCTCTTCCTGTAATCACAGAGCCAGAGCATGTTTATCATAATAAATAATATGTTGATATATAACAAGAGGAAATAAGCTCATCATGTCAGACATATCTAGTAGAAGAAATTCAAAATGATAAAGAAGATTATGAAGAAGGTGAAGTGGATATTAAGGAATAACTAATCAATGCTTTAGTGAACTAAAAAGAGAAAGGAAGAAAAGCAAGTCCCTCAAGGAATAATTGATCAAGCTAAAGGAAGGTTCTCAAAATCCCAACAAAATCTCTGAAGAAGTCCAGTAGATTATTATAAATCTAAAGGTTCAACTAGAAGAAGCCAAAGTGATTGAAGAAACACTCAAAAATCAGTTGGAAGAAAAACAGTGTTTGGAAGCCGAAATAATATCACTAATAAAGGAAGTAAAGAAGAGAGAAGAAATTTTGACAAATCATCTCAAGGAAATATTTGAGGACTTAAACAAGCTTGAAGCAGAATTTAGTCAACAAGAAAGAATATTTGAAGAGGAAATCATCTCCTTGAAAACCCAACTTGAAGAAGCAAAGAGAATAGAATAAGTAATGAAGACCCAGATGGTGAATAAAGAATAAGATAGTAAAAAGCTTGAAGAAGAAGTCATCTTGTTGAGGGTTGAAGTTGACAAGCTCAACAAAAATTAAATAAATCTCAAGTACTAGAAGACATTCTCTATTTCCAAAGGTCACCATTTGATAAAACATGTTTGGGATACATTGGTGAGGCCTCGTGCAAAAAATATGCAAATGCTAATCCCAACAATAGCGTTGAAGAAAGAGGAGGCTCCACTCATCCAGTAAAGAAAGTTGAAGAGATGTGTTCCAGGTTTCTGGAAAGGAAGAATGAAGAGAAGGCCAAGAATTATGCAAGAACTCTCAAAGGAAGGGATCATGGTCAAAAAAATTCAAAAGGGAATGAATTCAGAAGAGATGTATCTCCAAGAATACCTTCTACCTCCAGGTATCAAATAAGCTCCAATCATTTTGAAGGAAACAACAGAAGAGAATATCATGATCAGCTAAGGAATGAATTCAAAAGGACTACATCACAAAGAGGATAATTTGATTCCATGTATCAAATTTTATTTTTTTGGTTACTATTTTACTTGTAATAGCTTTGGACATAAAGTTGTAGACTGTTGAGAATATGGAAGAAATGTTCAAGAAAGAAATGTTTATGTGCCCCCCTACAATATTGAATGTTACAAATGCCACAACTATGTACATATAGCTTGTAATTGTAGAAGTACGATGAAGTCTTCCTTGAATAAAAACATTGATATCATATACAAGAAGGTTTGGATAAGAAATAAAAAACACGAAGAATAGTTGAATGAAGAAATATCAGAGATCATACTCACAGGATTTACAGAATTGTGAAATCATGAAGAATCTATAGGCAGAGAGGAAGATGCTAGAATTAAGAATAATGATCCTACAGCAGAGCAGGCATGTGTATTGGTATAAGCAATCTATCTTGGAGACTCCAAGTAATGTGAATTTTGAATAGGGGGGCTCTAAGCAAAAGCTATTACAGATTAGAGAACTATATTTCGGACAGTCTGAAGTGAAGCAGATTTTTGGAAGGTAGATTTTGAATGGTTTGATGGCAGAAATGCAGAATGTCTCATGAAAGGTTGGTTGATTAAGGAACAGTTTGTGGAACACATCCCCATTCAGGTATGAAGAGGTCAACTGGAAGTTATGAGGAATATCATTGGCACACTTTTGAGTCAAATATTCATGATCATATAGAGTATTTCAAGCATGTATTCAATAAGGTATATATTCATTATAGATTCGAGAATGTGCACGTGTTGCAGACTTGTAGAGTTTGATTTGAAGATAGAGAAGACTAGTGGAAATATTTGATTGAGCTTAAGAAGCAGGAATATGTGGTGATTAGTTGCAGTGGAGAAGTAAAGTGACAGATTGGTTAGAATTGTGTACAGTTGAGTAATAGATTCATGGAAAATTTTGTGACATATGGACAAAGATGAATTCATGAGATATTTGGCAGGTCTAGAAGACAATACATGACATGAACCAGAGAATATACATGATAGTGGATGAAATCATGATCTCAAGAGAAATTGAAAAAAGTCTCATTGTTATTTTCATCAAGAGGAATGTTTAGTAAATCATATGACTCAAGAAAAGAAGCATATTGTCAAGTGGAACCATCTAGTTACAGGAAGGCAAGCTATGGAAGACACAACAATAGGGGGAGAGAAATCATCAAGAGGATTTATACTATCAAGGGGAGATTTCTAAATGATTATGTCATTGATGTCACTTCAATAAATATATGACAAACCATGAAGACTTGAATTCAAGTGATGAAATAACTTTGACATGAACTCGTTTAATATACGTCATTGGATTACAATAACAGGAAGTACAAAAATCCCCAGAAGAGAAGAAATGAAGCATATACAAGAAGGCCCACATTAATCTACATGGCATATTGCAAAGAAGATAGATAGAGATAAAGAACAAAAACATGAGAGAAACATCAGAAGCATGAATAAAGGGGGAGACGGACTATCAAAAGAAGGTATATTGTCAAGGAAGTTACCCTTTTCCATTGATGTCAAAGGGGGAGAGAAATAAGAAAAGCATGAAGACAGGGGGAGCACATCAAGACAGGGAGAGAAATGGTCACAGAGGGCGTATGAGTGTTTCCATCAATGCCAAAGGGGGATATTGTTGGAAAATTGGTTTTCATTGATGTCAACCCTAGAAGAATCCCATAAGCCCCTAGAAGTGATGGGTTTATTTGAAGGAGTCTCCAAAGTGGTCCCCTTATGGCATAGCTTTAAAAATGGACCTCACAAGAATATGTTTTGAAGAAGTATACAAGAAGCCTTGGAAATATGGTTAAGTGGTTAAGAATCCCCAGAGGTGTGGTCATGAATCCTAAAGTTGATTGAAGAAAATGAGCATGAAGGACATTGCAAATGCATGTAAAACATCCACTGATTGATAGTCCTCTACAAGTTGTCTCAAATGGTAGGTGGAACACCACATGGTTCATCATGGTTGAAAATTTATTCCCTCTTAAACATGAATCCCCAAATTATGGTCAAGAAGCCCTAGATCTAAGGTCAATAAGTTATAAGTTGGCCCTAAAGTCAAGTAAAGGAGAAAAATTTTTTGCAAACAAGAAGTTACAAGTTGGCTCAAGGTCAAGTAAAGAAGATGATTGGAAGGGCATAAATACACATTAAGAGACTCTCATTTTCACCATTCAATCTTGTTCTCTCTTAGGACAAGATTGGTGTTGAGGGGTCCTAAATCCCTTTGACTCAACAGGAGGAACCAAACCCGCCACGGAGGCCCAATTAGACTCTGCAACATTTAATGGTGGAATGGTTCTCCAAATCTTTCGATCCGACCAATTTATTAATGGGATTTATGTAGTGATTGACATGATATCTTCTTATGGAAGTTCCTGCTTCATTTTAAACATTCTCTTTTGTATTTTTTCTTATTATATGGGGATGATTAGAAGATGTGTGTTGGTATAAGCTAGATGGTAAAAGAGGGGTTCTTAACTACTGAAGAAGGTTGAGCTTAGGATAACCCTTGTGCTCAAGCATGTAGACAAAGAATTTTCACACATGTGACAAGCCTAGTACTAATACATTAACTTGATGGTATTTCAATTATTGAATAAGATACTATTATCGAAAGAAAACATACATGCAATACAATGATGGTAATAAAAACATTTTCCTTAGCTGTAGCATTAATCACACATTAACACAACGATTTTATTTCATCATTAGAGACAAGAACTAAAAAAATATTGAAATAGATAACTTATCAATAGATACATAAACTCTTACTCATTACAACATCCATTCATGAAATAAAGTTGAAAGTAATTCCTCCTCAAATCCAATCACACACACACCTTTGATGAAAAACAAAAGTTTGTCTCTGGTCCTAAACAGGACTTCTCAATTAAGGTAGTTCGGAAATAGTTCTTTACAATTCCAAAAATGAGGGTCTTTGCAAAAACCATAGACCTCTACTAAAAGGTCAATCCTCTCATTTATAATGAACAATTAACTAAAATAACTATCAAAAGTGAAATCTAAGTAAAACAATACATCTCCACATGGCACCTTCCATCTCTCTACCTTCTAAGAATCATCAAACAGTTTCACTGAAGTGGATGACTCTTCTCATACTCTGACCATTTGATGAAGAGTTCCTCGCATGTGTTGGCATACAGGAATATGTTGTTGGATTGCTGAGAGGGGGGGTGAATCAGTAATAGAGAAATCTAATCCTTTTTAACCAATAATGCAAGTGTTATATCAATGTAGCATTACCATCCAATATTTGTAGTGTAAATAAACAATGAACAAATGAACAATCATACACATACATAGTACACCATTTTTTTTCATGGAAACTCAAAGAGTGAGAAAACCATGTAATGCTTTTTCTTATATGTCTTGAAGTATTACATTCATTGGAAACGCCAACTTCCTTTGTTTTCCAGCTACAAATGGAAAGAGGTTCCAACCCCCTAGTTTCTCAGGCTACAACTTGAGGGAAGTTCCAACTCCCCAATTCTCTGGCTACAACCAAAAGGAGGCTACAACACCCTATGTTTTTCTGCTACAATAGAAAGGTAGATACAACCACTTGTCCTTGCCTCGTCCAACTGCCCTGATGGATAAGTAGAATGATGGAACCACTATCACACTATAACTATGCAATATACCACTGTACAACTGTATCAACCTATACCACTGACCTGTAACCAACCTATACAACTTCCCTGTAATCAATCTGTATCTGAACTGAACATGTATCAACAAAATACAACAGATATGTGACATGTAGTTATGCATCATACATATGTACGTGCCCTATCCGTTACGAATCTCATGTATTTATGCGAGAAAACCATTATGTAGCATGTGTATGCCTTCTGAAAGCTAGGTTTTTCTTTCTTCTAAAAACTTGTGACCCTCTGCAACTTCTTTCACATAGATCTGCAACCTGTCACTGTATCCAGACTGTAACTATACCCTGTGCATGCATCCTCATACATATCTCTCTCTAGTTATGTGCCATAAGTGTGTGTAATCATGAACAAGTATAATAACCCTCACATGATCTAGACTTCAAACCCTTTATGATAGTCATCCTCTCAATACATCAAACAATAAAAGATCTCAACCATATACCACAAAAACCCTTAGCCATATGCCAAGAAATACAAGATGTGCCTCAACAAGAAGTATCAATGATAAATATACCAACATTGTATTTATGTAGATCTGACTTATACAGAAGATCACATGCAGCCACTAGTCTCTCTAGGGAGAATTATCAAATCTTCATAACCATTTCTCATGCATACATCAAAATCCAACTATTCATAGAAATAAGACATGACTTTTGAACCAATGGATAGATATGATGTATTTGAGCATTGAAGACCTTCATGGGAGCTTGATCTCAGAATCTAGAACCTTTGCATCTTCATATTTTCAAGTTTCCATGGCTTTACCAACATGTACGCACCCTAATACACTACCATCCCAAGTATGTACGCACCCTAATACACTGCCATCCCACGTATGTATGCACCCTAATACATTTTCAGCCCGTGTATGCCTCATAAATTAGGGGTTTTTTAGTATTCATTGTAATTCTGAAACTTTCGCTATCAACCCTTTGTACTACCTAAGACTTTCACAACTTCATATGTATCAAGGAGTACTTGCAATAAGCCTTACACAAAAAATGATATTCAGTGTGTTCAAGTGTATTTAAATGAGAGAGCCTTGCCTCTTATTTATACTTTCATGTAGCATTCCACTATCCTTATTTTAGGGAGTTCTCTATTAACTTTATTATTTAAATAATTTCTTTTGCAAACACTTTGACTTTTTGGGGCTTCTAGATGACTCATGAGGGTTGTCCAACTTCACATGGCCATAAATCTCTAACCGTGAGGAGTTATGTGACGTTACACATACTACTAGAAATGGCATGACAAGTACTATCCATCTGGAATAGTCTTACCTACAAATATCTCAAAACTCATAACATTATCCATCAAATAAACTTGGGTCCATTACCCAAACCATTGTGCTATCGGAAATTGATATCGGACATTCTTCAAGGGTTGACATCAATGACAGCCAACCCATTTAATCAACAATATCCCCCTTTGGCATTGATGGAAACACTCTAATGCAATACTAAGGTCATGTCATGCAATACTGAATTCATATCACTCATACCAACAATCTCCCCCTGTGACGATCGCTCCCCCTGGAACCATGCCTCTTTCCTCTACATCTCTATGACCAATGCTCCCCCTGGAATCATTCATCTTTCCTCTACATGTGATAAATCTCTCCCCCTTTGTCATCAATGACAAAGGTATATTTCCATCTGGGGATGCTCCCCCCTAAATGAACTGTTTGATCTCCCAACCTGAATTGTCCTCTTTATGGTGCTTCCGCATGTACATCTAAGACATATAAGATAAAAATTCAAAAGAATTCATTTTGGAGTAGAAATAACTCTGAGTCTCTGGTGAATATACTCAAAGGATTCCCATGGAAGCAGTTTTGTAAATATGTCTGCCACTTATTCTTTTGTGCCCACATATTCCACTATGATGTTCTTTTATGCAACATGTTCCCATAGAAAGTGATACTTGATTGGAATGTTATTTGTATTGTAGTGCATCACTGGGTTCTTTGAGATATTGATGGCGCTTGTATTATCACAATATATTGGAATGGGATCATCATACTCAACATCTGTATCTGTTAGAGTTTGTTTCATCCATAGCACATGTGTACAACATGTTGTTGTTGCAATATACTCTGCCTCGGTTGTAGATAAAGATATTGATGATTGTTTCTTGCTTAGACATGATACTAAACACTCACCCAAGTAGAATGTTGCTCCACTAGTGCTTCTTCAGTCATCAATGCAACCTACCCAATCTACATCTATGTAGGAAATAAGTGATAAATCATTTCCTTTTGGATACCATAATCCAAAATCTTATTCTCCTTTGAGATATCTGAAAATCCTTTTCACTGCTAATAGATGTGATTCCTTTGGTGCCACTTGAAATCATGCCACCTATGTTACACATTATTTTCGCCATCCCTATGACCATTAATGATGTAAACCTATCTGTTGCCTTCAGAGGGGTCAGTGACCTGAGTTCCTGAAGAGAGAAGGGAGAAGAACTTTTCCTGAGAAAAGAAGTTACATTTTTCTGTGTAAAAACCTTATAAAAAAATGAAGTTCGCAGGCTACCTATGTATTAGGGTGCGAGAATGCATGATTCTCGCAGGCTGCATCATAGCTAGGGTGCAAACAGTTCACAGGTTGCACTATAAGCAGGGTGCGAGAATGCTTACACGTGGGGAAAACGAGTGTTTTCTCGAATCTTCTAGAAGGAGAAACTTCCATGGTGAGGTGGCATCTGAATGGTTTGGATCTTACTCGCTTTCATGATTTAGTGGGATCACCCTAACATCCTCACATTATCCTCTTCAAATTATAAAAGGAGAGGAGATCTCATGGAGAAGGGGTTCTTGAGCTTGTTATCTTTGGTTGGCTTGGAATTATTAGCTTGGTTGGAGTGGCTTTGATATTTTCCTTTGTCAAGATAGATTGTGACTATTATCATATCTATGCTCTCAGAATTCTTGGATTGAAAGTGTGTGGGGAATGAAGGACAGTTGGAAAGGACCTTACAACATCAAGGCCATGGTTGTAAGCTCCCTTTCACATTTAATATGATACAGTAATATGATTCTTTCCTATAAATCTTGTTGTGTTTTATTGTATGATTCCTTGATCACATACATAGGTTTATATTAAGTTTATTCTATTACTATCACTTTGGTTGGTTTCGTTCTTTTGTAGGTTCATCATTGTATGAGCGTTGGAACGGAGCTAGGATGGTGATGGTGAGAGGAAGTGACATTTAAATGGTATGTCACTCACCCCTCTTTAGTTAGTAAATTCAATATCTAAAACTTAAGGAAAGTGTCATGTTCTGGTGTGTTTTGTTCTAGATCCAGGTGGATATAGGGAGATCAGTTAGTGTCTGCACCTACCGATTAGTCCAGTAACAAAATTGGTGACTCCATTGGGGATCGATTTATTTCCTAGTTAGTCTAGTTTCGCTTCCTTTGATTTCTTGTTTTTTGGTTTCTGAGTCTGTGGGACATCCATCCAGACTCTCTGGATCTAGAAGTTCACTTAGATTCCCTGTCCTTTTTCAGAATTTTCTTTGATTACAGACATTCTCGCATTGTACCTATCTGTGGACTGTGAGAATCATTGATGTTCACACCCTGTTGTTAGGTTCAGTGTGAACTTCTCGCACCCTACCAATGTCTAGCCTACGAGAATACCTAATTCTCGCACTGTAATATACTGCTAGGCTGCGAACTTGTTTGTAAACTTTTTGGATTGGGTCTTGTCATCTTTTGATGACCCAGTGTTGCTTTGATTAGTTGGATTGATCTTTTAGAGCCTATATTGATCTACTTATAGTCTTCTTGACATTCTTTCAGTTGCTTTTAGCCATCTTTGCTTTGTTTTGTTTTGAAGGATTAGTCTCTTGCTTTGAGTGTCTTTCAATTACAAAGTGTGTGTTTTCTTTAGAATTGTTTAGGGAAAGATCATATTTCTTTTGAATAGTTCGCTTTAAAAGAGAACTTTTAGTTTGGGTTTCTTTGTTTTAAGAAAGTTCATTATTGCTTTTAGTGAAATTTTTGAAACAAAAAGATTTAATTTCTTACTTTATATTAGATTGGGGGCATCCTTGAATTTGAAGTAGCGAAATTGCATGATTCTTGGCATTTTTTGATCTTAAATTATGAAAAAATTTCCCCCTCATGGCTAGGGGGGGCATGAATCGTGCATTGGTGTTCAGTACATTTTTCTCATTTCTTGAGAATCTTGATATTGATGAGTTTAATATATCTTGGGACATCGTGCATATGGGAATGATAAATGTTTTCTCCTTCTTGTAGCATAGCTTTCATTGAAATTAAAATATTGCATCTTTATCTCTTTGCATAACTTTCGAGTCAGTCAAAACACCATATTGTTCACACCATTTTCCTATTGAGTAACAACAGCCATAAAATAAAGCACTTATAAAAATTGATTAGACATTTTTATCTTTTTTGGTAGCAAACCTACATTAGATTAGTTGTAGGGCTTTGGAATAGGTGTGAAAGATAACTTTCCAAAGCTGCAAACAAACATAGAATCTTGAGTTAGGGAGCGGTTAAATCCACTATTTACATTTTGTCCTGGGAAGCCCTTCTAACACAAGGGTCAATCACGAGGTCACATTGAGACTAGTAGAGTTACTCACCCTGATTTGTTGGTCTTGGTGTAGAGATTACGTGTATTATGGGGGTCGCTTGAGAGGTATACCCACAATGATGAGTGGAAGCCTTTCGAGTTGATTTCGAGCTAGATACTCGGCCCTTGTGTGTGGATCGGACTGTCGACTGTTTCCCTAGGCATCATTGTAGTAATTGGTAACCTTAGTGGCCTATCTATCTAGGTTATTTACATGAGGTGATTGTGGAGGGGCAAGTCTTCATGGTACCTGGAATCGACGTTGGCCAAACTCACTCAGGCTCCTTGGAGGGTATACCCACGATTATGTGTGGGAGCTTGCACCAGGGTGTAAGTCCATTAAGCAGGTCATCAATGTAACTTTTCCACTCGCTTTATCTCAGCCCCTTCTTACATTGTTCCCACGACGTTGGATTTCATCACCAACTAGTGTATTCATTATGAGAAGGTTTTGTTTGCTTGCTTGCTTCCTAGATTTTTAGCGTGTGTTGTTTGTTTTCCCTAGCAGACTCTAGGTTGGATTTATTTAATGGCATCAGTTCCTAGAATGACCACTGAAGGAACCCCTGCTCCAGGGGAACCTTTTTTTTTTCCTTCTTATGGAAACATTGTTCCTCCTCACATCGCTACTTTGAGCCTTCCAGGTCTCACTATTGGATTACCGGTATGGTTGTTTTCCACTCAGGTAATCCTGAATGAAGTTAGTGCTTCAGTCACAAGCACTTCCCCCCAAGAGCATCAACCTCATGTTGATCCTTCACCTTCTTCACCAGTAAGGTCTTCTTTGCCTTCTTCGCTTGCAATGTCGCTTTCTGTTTCATCTTCTTCGTCGAGTGAAAGTTTTGAATCTAGTAACCCGGTGAATAAGAAGAAGAAGAAAAGAAATATTAAGAAGAAGAAAGATAAACAAGGGTCAAAACTTGCAACCATTGTCAAACATGTTGGAAAACAACTAGTTACTGTTAATCGTGTTGGGAGTGTTGATGATGTCAAGATCACCCAAACAACCCATAAGCCCAAGTACATTTCCAGGCTTTGTAAGGGTAGCCATATTCTTAAGGAATGCCCAGGTCTATCCAAGGTTATAGAAGCATGGTCTACACATCCTCACCAACCTATGTCGTTTGCCTCTGAACAATATGTTGATGACCTCCCATCAACTAGTCATGATACCGTTGGGAAGAATAAAAGTAGAGTCAAGTTCTCGTGCATGTTATGCAAAGGGAGTCATCTCACTCACCTTTTCCCTTGTATGGACAAAGACTCTAAATTACTGGAAGACATGATTGTTTCACAACCTCAATTTCCAGTTGCTTACTGTAAGCTTTCTCTCAACCCACCTGTAGTTGATGGAATGATCACACCGGTCCCTTCACTGGTCAATCTGGTTGATCATGTCATCAATCTGGTCACGTCCTTATTTTAACCAGTTGAAAAAGTGGTTGATCTGATACCATCCTTAGTCAATCTCACTCTCCCCTCAGAGAGTGAAACTAAAGAGGTCGATCCGATCCCATCCTCGGTCGATCCCACTCTCCCATTAGAGAGTGTCACCCAAGTGGTCGATCTGTTTACGCCTGTCGACCCCATTCTCCCCTTGGAGAATGAAACCCAAGTGGTCGATATGATCTCATCATCGGTCGATCCTACTCTCCCGCTAGAGAGTAAACCTGATACTACCCATGTTTTTCTCGTTGATACAGAATCTGCCGTGTCAGGGGGTATTCCTCCTTCTCCTGTGAAACTCCCTCCAAGTAATGAGGCCATCCATTTTGATTGGAGTGTGCTAACTAGACCTCGTCTTCCCTCTCACATTCCTTTCCAGATTACAGTACAGGTTTGTGGTCAAGACGTTCCTCAGACACTGATAGATGAAGGTTCATCTGTTAGTATTTTGTCCTCTATTGCTTGGCAAGATTTGGGTTGTCCTCCACTTGCGCCGGTTACGCAGAATATGTCAGATTTTAACAGAAGAACTAGTCAACCTTTAGGGACCCTTCCTTAGTTTCCTGTAACTTTGGGAGGGAAAACTGTCTTTATTGATGTCATGGTAGTCCAAGACCCCTTGGATTTATCTCTACTCCTTGGGCGAGATTATGTCTATGCCATGAAAGCTATTGTGTCTACTCTTTTTCGTGTGATATCTTTCCCTCACGATGAATGGGTTGTGACTATTGATCAAATTTCATTCATTGACCCCGCCCGGATTGCCTCCCTGAATGGTTCTTATATGCAGACGGTATCACCCACGCCATAGGTCAATTATGTGGCGTTGTCGCCCATGGCTTCAACTTCTGATGACTTAGATCCAATAGTTGACATGGTGATCTCTTCGATAGGGTTGTTGGAACCTGATCTCTTTACTCCTATCATGACCCTCGACATGGTGTCCTTCCAGAGTGTATTTCTTCCTTCCAGTGAAGACCTCTTGGAAGCCATGACCAAGTTTTGTCCCTTGACATGGTGTCATTCTAGAGCATTGTCCGCTTGGAATCCATGATCAAGAAGAGAGTTCTGAGGATAGATTTGTGTCTCTATGGAAACCTCGTTAAAAAATGAAATAGAGACTTCGAGGATAGTTTGTGTGTCTCTGAGGCAACCTCGTTAAAAAATGAAACAGAGGTCTTTGAGCATAGTTTTCTAATTTCAATCTCGTTAAAAAATGAAACCATTCGAGGATAGTTTTTGCGTCTCTGAGGCAACCTCGTTAAAAAATGAAACAAAGGTCTTTGAGCATGGTTTTTTTATTTCAAGCTCGTTAAAAAATGAAACCACTTACGAGGATATTTTTTTTCGTCTCTGTGGAAACCTCGTTAAAAAATGAAACAAAGGTTACGAGCATAATTCTTGTTTCTATGTCAATCTCGTTAAAAAATGAAATAGTTTTCCCCCTCTCTATTTGAGTCAAGTCCTTCATATAGTATTTGAAGCTTCATTTCATTCTCCTTTTCAGTTGGATGAAACAAATCTTGGGGGGCATTTGCCTCAGCCTCTGGACTTCATGCTGAAGTTGAGCCGCTAGTTTCTTAAGCTGGGGGCTAAGTACCAACCATCCATGTGTTATGCGTTGGGAAGTCCAAGCATAGTTTTCTATGGTTCAAGCTTGTGTAAAAACGAAACCACTTACCTCAAGCATAGTTTCCTCTGGTTCAATATTGCGTAAAAATTAAACCAGGTCCAAGCATAGTTTTGTTTTGTTTTAAATCTTGCGTAAAAATGAAAACAATCTCGAGCTTAGTCTTTGTTCTTTCTCATGCTCGTAAATACATGAGAATAAGTTACCGATCTTAGTCTTTGTTCTTTCTCATGCTCGTAAATACGTGAGAATGCAACCGAGTGTACTTTTATCACTTTTTCAGACTCGTAAAGGTTATATTAAAAAGGAACCCCTGGAGTTCCCTTTAAGCTCTTTTCAGACTCTCTAAACATGAAAAGATTGTTGAGCGACCTTGTTCTTTTCACACTCGTTAAAGTATTTGAAGAAAACATTTGTTGAGTGATAGTTTATCTCTTTTTTGGTCTCATCAGACTACTTTACGAAAAAGGAACTGAGAGAGTTCTCTTTAAGTGTTTTTTAGACTCTATAAACATGAAAAACCCCTG
>JZKD02S2403496.1:201187-216246 GCA_000966675.3 Picea glauca
TCAACCTAACTTTTTCTAGATGCCTTGACTTTTTCTCATGGCTCACAAGGCTTGACTAGGCTCACAGAGGTTGTACGTTCCCCCTGACTTTTGCACTAGTCTTTCTATGCTCACAAAGGTTTACGTTCCGCCTGACTTTTGCACTAGACTTTCTATGCTCACAGAGGTTGTACGTTCCCCTTGACTTTTTCATTAGACTCACATAGCAACTCATTCATCCTGACTTTTGGTTTGTCTCACAGAGGTTGTACATTCCCCCTAGCTTTTGTCGATACCTCACAAGACTGGTTGATTCTCCAAATATATGGCTAGCCTCAGGGTGGTCCATATGGCCTCTCATTGGAGAATGACTATCGATGCTGCCAAATTTAACACTCCTCTTAGAGAGGGAGTCATTATTAGCGACACCAATCTTACCTCTCAGTTGCACAAACTGTCTCGAGGTTAGAGGCTTGATCAGGATATCATCTACCTACTCGCTTGTGGATATGTACTGTAACTTTATAGTTTTTCTCTGGACCAAGTCTCAGATGTAGTGGTACCTCATGTCAATGTGTTTTGACCTGTCATAAAATATTGGGTTCTCTGTCAATTTTATGCAACTTTGATTATCACACTGAACCACCATCGTCTCGAGCTTGTCTCCAAACAACCCAAAAACCAATTGTTTGATCCATATTGCTTCCTTGCTAGCATCACTTGTTGCAATGTACTCAACCTATGTTGTACTCTATGCAATGGATCCCTAATTCCGTCTTGAACAAGAGATCATAGAGGATCCTAAACTGAAGCAGTATCTGGAAGTACTCTTCCAATCCACTGGGCTTCTTGCCCAGTCAGCATCTGCATACCCATTCAGAAATAAACCACCACTAGATGTATATCTCAGACCATAAGTAATGGTCCCTCTGAGATATCTCAAGATGTGCTTTGTTGCCACCCAGTTTCTTTGTCTTGTTTCAATCATGAATTGACTCATTGCAATCACTGCATAACATATATCTGGCCTAGTGTGGATCATGTACATCAATGATCCAATCAGCTTCCTATACATGGTGGGATCCACCAAATCTGAACCTGTATCAGAATTATGCAGCTTCCTTAGGTTGGTAATAATCAAAGTAGACATGGATTTGCAATCCATCATATCGAACCTCTTTAGTACATCCACTGTGTATTTTCCTTGTGCTGGAAATATCTCGCCTTATCTTTTCCATACTTCCAATCCTAGGAATTAATGCATCAAGCCTAAGTCTTTCATCTCGAATTTTGAGGTTAGCTCCCTCTTATGCCAGGCTATTAGCCCTTCATCTCATGTTAGAAAGAGATCATCAACATACAAGATTAGTATAACAAGTTGGTTACCTCTTACCTTGAAGTACATATTTTCATCAGCATCACTTTTCTAAAATCCTGGGCTTTGAAGAAATCCATCGATCATGTCATACCAAACTCTGGGAGCCTGCTTAAGACCATACAAGGCCTTCCTTATATTTCATACACGAGTTCCTTTTTTATTCAATACAAAACCATCTGGTTGTTCCACAAAGACCTCATGTTCAATCTTTCCATTCAAGAATGTTGTTTTTACATCCATCTAATGTAGATTCCAACCAAGAACGGAAGCTAAAGCAATAATAATTCGAATGGAGGTATACCTGGCTACAGGGGAAAAAGTCTCTTTGTATTTGATTCCATATTTCTGATTGAAGCCTCTAGCTACAATTCTTGCTTTGAACTTTTCCACACTTCCATCAGTTTCATGTTTGATCATATAGATCCATTTGGAAGAAACGACTGATTTGTCTTTTGGCCTCGGCACAATGTCCCAAACATTGGTCTTTATAATAAACATGTATTCCTCAAGCATAACATCCTTCCATACTTGTAATTTATCTGCTTCTTCAAATGAAGAAGGTTTAGCATCACTAATGTTGCTCATCAGTGCAACATAGCCTCCAAACCTATGAGGCCTCTTCCTTTCCCTAAAATCTCCTTTAGGAGAAGCTATCCTTAAAGAAATAGTGTAGGAAGCTATCCTTTTTGCTTCCTACACTATTTCTTTAAGCCACCCTAGATTCATTTTGGCTGGAGGTTCTTCAAGAGTTCTTTCTAACACTTCAATGGGTTCTAGGGGCTCATTACTTGACCCTTCATGAGGTTCCTCCCTTCTGAATATTCATTTTCATAAGAGCATGAAGCTGGTTGAACTGCTTTTGATTCCTGCTAGAGCTCTCTGAATTTCTTAAATGTGAATTCCTCATGGAAATTCACATCTCTACTTACATCTCTTTGCCTCTGAACTGGTACATAAATACTGTAATCCTTGGAGTTCTCACCATACCCCACAAAAACCCCTTTCTTGCCTCAAGGTTCCATCTTTGTCCTCTTTTCCTTAGGGACATGAATATACACAGGACACCCAAATATCCTTAGATGCCCTACTTCAGGTTTGATCCCTGAGAAGACCTCTTCAGGAGTCTTGTCCTTCAAGATAGCATGTGGACACCTATTCTGAATATACACGGAAATGGAGGTAGCTTCTATCCATAAATAATTTGGCAGATCCTGGTCAAACATCATTGCTTTCACTGCCTCACAAATAGTCATGTTTTTCCTCTCAGCAACACCATTTTGTTGAGGGTTATATGGTACGGTCAACTGTCTCTTGATTCTTGTTGACTTGGACAAATCCTCAAACTGAATAGATTCAAACTTGTTGGCACAGGGGTATACCCAGGGTTCAATGCTTCAATAGTGCACCAAAAAAAACCTAACTATCGGCCCTTTTAGAAACATCTACGAAGCAGATAAAGTCTCACCGGAGGTAGAGGCAGATATGGTTGCAGGACTCAAATGTCTGCAACCTAACTGGGACACAGATCTGTGATTACACCACTCTGACAAAGCACTTAGCAGTTAGCATTCATTAGTATTTAACCCTTATTCACATCGTAGATTCAATCCCTAATCATAGAACAACGTAGTATTCAACCATATCTAACACATAAAATCACTTAGCTAATGGAAAGAGATCAGATCTAGCATTCATTCACATCACTAAGCATTTAATCTATCATACCAGATGCATCTAAACATTCATTACTGCACTAAGATTAAATCATATGAACAATATAACAACCATAATGCACAAAGAAACCATAACACAGGATATACGTGGTTCACCCCAGTGTGGGGCTACATCCACCAACTCTTCTCTTCTTTATTATCTTCTATCAATACTCTACAAGCACAGATCCCAAAAACCCCACTCTGCATAGGACAGGAGATCTGGATGCACCTTGCCAGATCCTCCTTCCCCAAGCTAGGTTTAAGAACAAAGACTTCTTACAAAGTCTGGACACAAGCTTCTTACAATCACTTGCACTTAGCTCTGCAAGTCTTAACACATAGTAAGCACAAAGCCTTTGTAATCACATAGATAAAACTCTAGCACTTAGCATATTTGCCTCTTCTTACATCACCTAGATATCTATTTATACATTACAAAAATGGCCTAAACATGGGTAAACCCATGGGCCGACATCCCATACCTGTTACATAAACCCTAAACCCAAAAGTTCCCTAAAAAGGGGTTGATATCCCATGATCTCCGCTTCGACTTGCACTCCACCTTCGACCAGCCTGTCGAAGTCCCAAAAGTGGTCAAACATGACCAAGGTTCTCCAAAACTTGGTCGAGGGCCAACAAGCCCCCAACACTCACATGTGACTCGTCCCAAGTCACTCTACTCTGGGAAACTCTACCTCAAACACCTTGATCTTGGCTCGACCTGCTTCGACCTGCTGCTTCGCCAAGGCCTCCTTCTCAATGAACTCCTGAATAACTGCCTCGGTCACAGGTCCTTCCAATTGTTGTTCGACTATAGTGACTACTTGTTCTAGTTCTTCTCCTCGTCCTTCAATCTCCTCAAAAAGTAGGCAAGTTGCATCTTGGACTGGTTGGAGCTCTGAGTCACTTAAATGACTTTTCTTTGTATGGCATTGACCTATTACTAAGCCATGTGTTATTCTTGGGATATTTTCATTCACTCGACCGCTGACAAGGGATTCAACTGTGCTTGTACTATTGTTGCTTTCTTCTTTTCTTCCTGGATCTATGACTCCAGTGTCTTTAGTTTAGGGTCCTCGGTACGGTGCTCATAATTCTACGCACTTTGACTTCTAAGTTGTTTACATTTCAAGGCTAATGCCTTGATTCTCTAGGCTGCGCTTCGGGTGCCTTATTCTTGCTGGTCTCACACTTCCTGCGGAGTGCTTGGTATTGCTTGTAACTCCAATTATGATACTCTCTATTGAAGTTGTTGTATGGCTACAGCAAGCTTCACTACTTGACTCTCCACTTGGTATTCTTATATTTTTCTAAGCCTGTCATAGAGAGAAGTGCTCTGTTGACTGCTTCTTTAACTCTGACCTGCTTCGTGAGAAGTTGTTCTTTCTCTTTTTTGCTATGTGCTTTATCCTCTTCGAACTTTATTTGTAGGTCATCCTTCTCTTATTGTGCAACTCGACGTTGCTATATGACTTCCTCTTGTGCTTGTTTCAGGGCCACTATGGCATGTTCTTTTTCTTCCTAAACGCGACGAAGGTGAGCTTCAATCGCATCAGCTATTCTACAAAGTTGGTGTTGCACCTCTTTTGTCACCTAAATGAGACAAACAGAGGTTCTTACAAGCTTAGTTGGGTTAGCTAAGCAAGACAGCAGTAAAGGAAAGGGTTAGAAGAATAAACATAAAATACTAAGCTAAGAATTAAACTAGGAAAGGAAAAAACAATTAAACTATTGTGCATAAGGACATAAGAACAAGAAACAAACAAGACGCATGTCACCAATGGAAAGGATTGTATTAGTGAAAAGAAAACACCAAAGAGAAAGGGGACTTTGGGTCCCTTATTCCTCCAAGGGAGGGCTTTTGGACCCCCAATATTGAGCTCTTCTTACAACTTGAAAACTTGAAAGAAATGGTGAAAGAATCCCAAGCTAACTCACTCAAAAGGTGATGTGGATTGCCCAAATGGAATGGTGCTAGTATGCTCTTGATGAGAAAAGAGGTTTCCCCAAGAGAATAGAAGCAACATAACCTTGCAAATGAATTCCTTGAATATGTAGTGCACCCATGGCCTTGTTTTATAGCACCACTTTGAGGTATTGTGCAACCATCTTTTAGTGTGAAAAGGGGTTTTTTAGGGCACCTTTAGGTCTTTGACTAGCCACCCAGCTGGATCCTGCTGAGATTTGGATGTCACATCGACTTGGAAGTTGAACCAAAAGTGGGTGGGAGGCCGACCAATCATCATAAATGCATCGTTCTCAGGTGTGCACGGCTTTTAGCATCCACAGTCGTGCATTGTGCGCATGTGCGCTTTTCCTACATTTCTTGATGGCGCATGTGCACGCGCGCCCTGTATAGTCATAGCGCATCCTGATTTTATAACTAATTGTATAGTTTTGGACCTTTTGGAAATGATTTTTTGGTAATTTTAGTCCATGGATGAAATAATAGTTGTTTGAAGATGTTGGATTCATGTAACCATTTGCGGACAAAATTTCAGTGATAATAGTTGGGCAGGCTCATCTCCCAACGTTGTTTATTCTGATGGTGGGGGCGCAGTGGACACTGAGCGGCTGGAGTGAAGGGATTGGTGTACCCCTCTCAACTTTGCTTCAATTATTTCGTACATGGTTTCTTGTTTGGATTCATTTCTCTGCAAAATATCTTCTGAGGCGTCTGATACAGCTATGATAATGAAGTTGAAGTCATCAACCATGACCACAGTCTGCAGCTTCGGCTTACTAGCTTTGGACTTCTTCCGCAATGTAGGTTTTGTTGGGGAAACCTTTCTTTTCTTGGATGTCTCTGCCTCTTCAAGGGGATTCCTAGGTGGTGTTACTTCACCCTACTTTTGCTTGTCTTCTTCCCCTTCTTTCTCTTCTTTTTCCACATCTTCATCTCCTCCTCTGCTAGGTGAATCTGATGCAGTTTCTTCTGATGTGTTTTGTATTTCCTGTACATATTCCTTCTTTTTATTCCTACTACTACTAGGTGCATCATACTCTTCATGAGTAACCATTGTACTTCCAATAAGGTCGAGTTCGAACAGTTATGCATGGTTGACTGGCACTAGGAGTTCTTCAGGCCACTCCTTGGTGACTTCCTCCATGTCCTTCTCAGTGAGCTTGTAATAGGACTGAAGTTCTTCTTTATGCTCACCTCTGTGTGTAGTGATATATATATAATTCCTATCTGTGCGGAACTTCACAACTAGTCTAAACCTTTCCAGGGTGTTCGACATCATATGAGGGAAAGACTCAATAGCCCTCATTAACTATAGGTTGTAGGTATGGAACACCACGTTCGACTACCATTCTTTCCCCATATCGCTCGAATACCAGAGCGTGGTGAACTTCGTAGCTAGTGGATCTAACGGCTCAATGTCAGGGAAGGTTACTCCTTCCGTCATCTCCCAAGCAATGAATGTGATGAGGATCAGCAGCCAGCTAAAATGCAACTCATATCCTTGATCCTGAGCTTTGCGGCAATCCTGTTCTAACTGGTTGACGATGTAACCCACCCAATTCATTTGTAATCCTTCCACGCATTTTCCTTTTAAGTCAACACCGAACCCCATGACCTGTGTGGGTTAGTTCTTCCTTACTAGCTTACCAACGATCAACTAGTAGGCTAGGCACACTACGCCATTCTGTATGGAGGCTACCTTGTAGCCTCACTTCCCCTTTTCGACATCGCCATAAGTTTCTTTAATCTTATGTTCTAGGGCGTGATCTGAAACCTTCCCTGGATAAAATTCTTGTGGGTCTGGCCCTTGCATACTTAATCCGATGATCCTATGGATCAACACCAGATCAATAGTGATACACCTGTCTATCCATAGATAACCACCATGGAAGCATGACATTAGGATTTTAATGCACATGTTAACCTCCTGATGCCTTCCAAAATGTGGTATCTTCATCACGTTCAAGATAGTGGACCTCACGATGTCCATAGTCCACGGTTGGGGGAGGATCTTCGACTTCTTCCCCTTGGTCTTGGTCAAGTATTTCTAAGGTGCGTGGATGCCATAGATCTTGCAGCCTATTAGGTTATAGTCATTGATATTCAAGGTTGGAATCCTCTCTAACTACGGTCTGACTGCTTGTATTCCCTTCGGGAGGTACGCAATGATGACTGTGTAGTTGAAGTCCCTCGGGACACTGTCATGACTCACCACACCGGCCAGGGGTGGCATGTAGTCGGGCAGGATGGATGGGATTAGCTTCTCATTTGCCAAGTCATCACGATGCTTGGTTCTTTTCTCGTTCGCATCTCAAGATGGTCCAGATCCACGAGAAATTGACGAGGAAGCTTGCACTCCTCTCATTGATGAGCCTTGGATGCCTATGGACATCACCTTCTCGTCCATCAGCTCTATTAGAATCTCTTCAAAGGGATTTTTCTGCTATGCTAATTTCGTCCAACATGCGCACTCGATATCTGATATCTCAGGTCGATGAACAATACTCAATGTAATAGAATGGATGGCAAGGTCTCAATGATCACTATGAGAAATCAACTAGTTCTTTGTGGCCTCGGATAATCACAATTGGCAAAAGTGTTCTCGGTGCAACGCTCGATGGGATAAATAGACAACGTCGTAATGGACTCTATCAATGGGCAGGAATGCCTCAATCAATGCAGTTCCATCCTTTATGACATGGTCCCAATGGTTCAATGGCAAATTTTCTGACAATAATTGTGTTTCTAGCCATTCTAAAGCATCGTTCTAACGGTTATAATGCCTCCAACATTCATATTGCTTCGTTGTGGTGAAGTTCCAATATGTGTTGTGCTAATATTCCAGCGAAGTTCAAGTTTTGGAAACCTTCCTTCTGCAAAGTCTTCCCTGGAAATTCTTGCATTTTTTCTAACTTTGCTCTCTTCTTACTGAGCTTTATGGCCTTCTTTCTTGTGATATGAATCACTGGTTTCCTCTTTCCATTATCGTTCTTAACTCCTCTTGGCATGATAACTTCTCACTATGGAGGGTCTTTTATATGCTTCAATTGTGATACTCCTTCTCTTTCTGGGGTAGGTTCTCTACTCTCTTGTATAGACAGGTGTCTTCAGTCTTCTTGTGTCCTTTCAACTTCGACATCCATATCTTTGGTCCTTAGTAGCTTCGACTGGTTCTCTTGTTCTTCTAGTAAATGTGTTATTCTCCTAGCCATGAAATCTCTTAGTTCTTGCATTTTTTGTTCTAGATCCTCCTCTTCTTGTTTCCTTTGTATCTGATCTTTCTCAATCCAGGTTTTTCCTAGCAAGATAGAAAATGGGGTGTTGTTCTCAACAAATTTAACGATCTCAAATTATTGTTCCGCCGAAGTGCCATGAGAACTCATAGATGTCTGGGTAAGTCTTCCACATAGGGTTATCAACTTTCCTCTAAATAATCCTATTCCTCCTAATGAAGGAACCATAGTAGGTTTTACCAAAATTTTCCAAGTTCTTCCTGTCATGATATTCACCTATGTTTCCTCATCCAAAACATAGTCTACGTTGAAGTATCCTATTCTTGTTTCTATGCACTCTTTCTCTTTTAGAATCTCTGATAATTTTATATTTCTATGATCGTTCAGGGTTTCTTTCATCTATAGTAATATAGTCTCTGATTGTTTATGGTTCTTAGTCTCTTGATCTTCCTTAGGGTTTTCTTGTCTCATATTCATCTTTTCAACCTTAGCAATCATTCTAGGGAGATCCAAAACTTCATGGTCCATAGCTTTATAGCAAAGACAACTAGGACCTCTACCAAGGAATTCCTTAGCAAGATGCCCTAGTCTTCTATAACTATAGCAAAGAGTTAATCCTCTCTTTCTTTTAAATGATCCCCAACCTTTCCTATACTACGCACTGGGATCACAGTAACTAACCTGCAAAAAAATATTTCTAGGATCCTGCATCCATTTGTTAGTCCAAACATTCTTTCTATGCATAGGTATAACATACCTTTCATTATTTCTATCAAATCTATTCATATCAAATATTCTTTCTTCTAGTTGTACCCTAGTTTTTAGATTAGGACCAATTCTATTAAACATACCTATATCCATTCTTTCGAAACAAAATTTTTCACTTATATTACCTTTCTCAGAGCACAAAGCTTCAAGATCTTACATATTTTCTTCATATTGGACTTCTCTTCTTAGCATAGAGCTTCACAAGTCAAGTAGAATACTGCGCACTAAAGTAGCAGATCTAGGCACAGAGATTTATTTTCTTCAGTTCCCAGCGATCACAGTTTCAATTCCCAGCAACGGAACCATTTGTTGGCATAGGGGTAGACCCAGGGTTCAATGCTTCAACAGTGCACGAACAAAACCCTAACTACTGGCCCTTTCGGAAACACCTATGAAGCATATGAAGTCTCACCTGAGGTAGAGGCAGGGGTGATTGCAAGACTCAAATGTCTACAACCTATATGGGACATAGATATGTGATTACACCACTCTAACAAAGCACTTAGAAGTTAGAATTCATCAGTATTTAACCCTTATTCACATCGTAGATTCAATCCCTAATCACATAACAACGTAGTATTCCACCAGATATAACACATCTAATCACTTAGAATATGGAAAGAGAATAGATCTAGCATTCATTCACATCACTAAGAATCTAATCTATCATACCAGATGCAACTAAACATTCATTACTGCACTAAGCTTAAATCATATGAACAATATAACAACCATAATTCACAAAGCAACCATAACATGGGATATACGTGGTTCACCTCAGTGTGGGGCTACATCCACCAACTCTTCTCTTCTTTATTATCTTCTATCAATCCTCTATAAGCATAGAGCCCAGAAACCACACTCTGCATAGGACAGGAGATCTATGCTCACCTCGCCAAAAACCCCACTTCACATAGGACAGGAGATCTATGCGCACCTCACAAGATCCTCCTTCCCCGAGCTAGGTTTAAGTATAAAGCCTTCTTACAAAATCTGCACACCTTCTTACAATCAATTTCACTTAGCTCTGCAAGTCTTAACACATAGTAAGCACAAATCCTTTGTAATCACATAGCTAAAACTCTAGCACTTAGCATCTTCGACTCTTCTTACATCGCCTAGCTATATATTTATTCATTAAAAAATGGGCCTAAACATGGGTAAACCCATGGGCCGACATCACATACCCGTTACATAAACCCTAAACCCAAAAGTTCCCTAAAAAGGGGTCGAGATCCCATGATATCCTCTTCAACTTGCACTCCACCTTCGACCAGCCTATTGAAGTCCCAAAAGTGGTCAAACATGACCAAGGTTCTCCAAAACTTGGTCAAGGGCCAAAAAAAATCTCCTCCATTGTTTGTTCTAACGATTCTGATGTGTTTCCCTATCTGATTTTCAATAAAGGTTGTATACTCTTTGAATTTATCAAATGTGTCACTTTTAGCTTTAAGAAAATATATCCAACATTTTCTTGAGTAATCATCAATAAAAATGACATAATACAAACAACCACTGAGTGAGGGAGATGATATGGGACAACATACATCAGAATGAAAAAGATCTAAGATTCCCTGATCTATGTTGTCACTACTAGGAAATGCTTTCTTTGTATTTTTACCTAGCATGCATCCCTTACAAATTTCATTTTTACTAAGAGAAATGGAGGGCATGCCACATACCATTTTTTGTAGATCTGGAAGAGATTTGTAATGAATATGTCCAAGTCTTTTGTGCCACAACTCACTGGATGTAGTCACATCATCATCCAATACCTGAACTGACTGTCCTGACACGGCGTACAGTCCTCCACTGCAACTTCCAATGGGTTTTATTGTACTTAAGTGGCTACCTTTATCCCATAGTAGTGCCTTCTTGTCCTTGAAGATCACCCAATATCCCTTGTCCACAAGGGTTGCAACTAATAGTATATTATTCTTGAGCCCTGGAAAATATAATACTTCATCAACATGAATTATAGCCCCAGATTCCAATCTGAAGGAGATAGAGCCTACTCCCTCTATATTGTAACATTTTTCATCCCCAAGCTCAACATGCTATGCAAAATATTTTTTCTTGAAATCTGAGAGGTTCTTCTTGTACCCTGTCATGTTCTTTGATGCACCACTGTCTACTAACCAATTTTTAAGCCCCATGAAAACTGAACTGGATAAGGCAGAAACCAAGTAATATTCTTTTCTATTTTCTTTCTCATTAGAAGGACTTTTCTGATTTCTTTTGGATTCATCATCCTCAGCATTTGAGGCATGATGTTTCCCTTTCATTGGATATTTCTTTCTAAACAAACAATATTTAGCAAAATGACCCAACTTATTACAACTAAAGCATTTAATCTTAGATGTATCAATATTATTTCCTTTGAATGTACATTTGGTGTTTGGTTTCCTCTAATAGCCTTTTTGGAAAGTGCCTTTCTTCTTTTCCTTGAATCTTAATGCTAAAGTTGAGTGCGCTTCTTTCGTTGGCTCACTCCTAGTATTTGTGAGACTCTCCTCCTGGAGACAATCATGCCATAACCTCTCAAACGTGGGTTGAATCTCTCTCCCACTTACACTAGATAAGAAGGTCTCACATGAAGAAGGAAGACCATAAAAAATGGCCTGCACTAAATCATCATTGTCTACTGTCACCCCTGTGACCAAAAGTTGATCTCTAATCTAGGCTATCCTGGAACAGAAATATGCCACTGATTCACCTTTCTCCATATTCAAATACTTAAGCTTGTGCTTAAGTGTCCTCTTCTGAATTGGAGCATCTTTATCATATAGACTCACCAAGGTATCCATACAGTTCTTGGCAGTCATTAACGAAGTCATTGCAGGAATTATATTGTCTTTATCTGAGTCAAAGATGATTCTCTTGGGCTTTGCTTGACTCTTCCTGAATTCTGCTCTTCCTACATTATTTGTCGGTTCCTTCACCATTTTGGTCATATACTGCTCAAGATCAAGCTCTTGCAAGATATTTGTTATCCGAAGCTTCCACAGATTGAAGTTGGTAGATCCTTCGAGACTATCCTTGGTCGTGACTGAAATAGAGGATGTCATGGACTTCACATTGGAAACTTAATCAAGCTAGCTTGGATCTGTGTGTACATGTCGCTGCACTTCAACACGTTTAACACACGCTAAACTTTGATACCATGTTAAATTATGAGCTTGAGTTCTTCTGCAGATTAATTCTTTTATTTTCTTCAACACTTTGATTCCATCTTAATACACTTCAACAATACCAAATCATAACCGAATAGAAATAACTATGTAGATAAGTAAGCATGCACATCAAAAACACATAAACCCTGGGGAAACCCTATACAAGGAGAAAAAACCCAGCAAACGATATTCATTTATTTCATTAATAATGTAAGATCACTTACAAATATCCACCATGAATGTTCTGCTCTTAAAGAGCTTGCCAAGATGACTCTGACCTAACAAAGGCCTAAGAGACCTTGCTGAAATACACCTCTGATATGTTGCCTCTATTGTTGATATACAACACTGATATGTTGTTTATATATGCCTCTAATATGCAACCTCTATTGTTGATATACAACACTAATATGTTGTTTTGGTATGTTGCCTCTTTATCGCTGATATGCTCATCTATTGCTTCTCCCTTAACCTACATATCAAAAATGTTTTCAAGAGAGGGGTCGACCTCTGCTTATATAGGATGAAGAGGAGAAGAGGAGAGGCTCGAAATAGTAACTTGTTTGCATGCTTTAATCATAACTCATCTTCATACTTTAGTTAGAACTTAGAACTAGACTTGAGATTGGTATACTCTAGTTAGAAAATAGTACTATACTTGAGACTTTAGTTACAACTCAACATTACACTTTAGTTCGAAAATAGAAATAGACTTGAGACTGGTATACTTTAGTTTGAAAATAGAACTAGACTTGAGACTTCAATTACAACTCAACAGTACACTTTATTTCTAAAATAGAACTAGACTTAAGACTTCAGTGATAACTCAGCATTACACTTTAGTTCTAAAATAGAACTATACTTAAGACTTTAGTTACAACTCAGCATTACACTTTAGTTCTAAAATATAACTAGACTTGAGACTTCAGTTACAACTTGACTCTTTACAAGGCAATTCGAAATTCTCTTCATGGTGGATAATGTTACACGTGCCAATGCACTAGATCAATACATTTATATCATTTTCAATATTAGGAATATCGTTTGTTTCTAGCTCATAGGAATTTTATATTCAACCTAACTTTTGCTAGATTCCTTGACTTTTTCTCATGGCTCACAAGGATTGACTAGGATCATAGAGGTTGTACGTTCCCCCTGAATTTTTCACTAGTCTGTCTATGCTCACAAAGGTTGTACGTTCCCCCTGAATTATGCACTAGACTATCTATGCTCATAGAGGTTGTTCATTCCCCCTGAATTTTTCATTAGACTCACATAGCATCTCGTTCATCCTGACTTTTGGTTTGAATCACTGAGACTTTATGTTCCCCCTGGATTTGGTCAATACCTCACAAGACTGGTTGATTCTTCAAATCTCCCTGGCTAGCCTCAAGGTGGCCCATATGGCCTCTCATTGGAGAATGATTTTCGATGCTTCCAAATTTAACATATTCATGTTTGGACCAACTGTTATCACTGAAATTTCGTCAGCATGTGGTTACAAGAACTCAGCATCGTCAAATAGTGATGAAGTTATTCATGGACTTGAATTAATCTCACAGCATTCAAAAAGGGCAAAAAACTATACAAAGTAGTGAAAAATTGAAGAGTGCTTTACAGAAGTTGGGCGCGCACGCACATGCGCGGAACAGGAACGTAGAATGCGCGCATACGCGCACGATGCGCGGTTGTTGGCGCAAAAATCCGTGCACCTGCTAAACAACTCATTTATTGAAGTGGTCGGCCTCCCAACCACTTATGGATCAGCTCCCAAGCCGATTTGACCCTCAAATCTGAGCTGAATCCGAATGGTAGGCTGGTCAAAGACCTAATAATGCCCTAAATGGCCTCTTTTCACACTACAAAGAAGTTACACAAAAGCCCAAAGAAATGCTATAAGAAGCCATGAATGCATCTCATTTTCTCAAGGAATTTCATGTAATGTTATGCTGCCTATATTGTTTTAAGGACTCCATCCTTGATAAGAACTCATTGGCACCATTTCATTGAGCAATCCACCTCTCCATTGAGTGGATTTGCAAGGAGTTCTTTCATCACCATTTTCATTTTTCTTGTTGTAAGGAGAGCAAGCTTGTGAGGGTCCAAGAGCCTTCCCTTGGAGGAAGAAGGGACTCATAGTCCCCTTTCTTCTTGGTGCTTTGATTTCATCAATAGATCAGCCTAAAAACATTGGTGATATGGGTCTTTTTGTGTTTTTTATCTCTATATCCATATGCTTATGATTTTAGTTTGTATTAGTTTAATTCTTGCTTATAATTTTGTTTTTATTTCTCTAACTCTTTCCTCTATAGTTGTAATGCTCAGCAAGACCCAACTGGGCATGCAAGCACCTCTTATTTTCTCACCAAGGTGACGAAAAGGGTGCAACAGATTGGCGACTCCACTGGGGAAAGGTATAAAATTCCTACCTCATTTGGGTTTATTTTTCTCTTCTTTTAGTTTGTTTAACTTGCAGGTGCACAAACCGGCCTCAGCCGACCTGCGAACCAGTCAATTTCAAGGAGAATTGAGAGAAATCCATCCGGATTTTCTTTCTCGACTGTTTGTTATAGGTGCGCGGGTATTTTACCCAACAGACGCGCATTGTGCGCGCATGCGCTTAAATAACAACCTTTCTCTGTGCGCATGCGCTTTCTGACTCAACTTTGTTCGCGCGCCTACACTCTGTGCGCCCCAACCTCCCTCCTATCTTAGGGGGGGGTATCTAGTCATACCCGCTCATCGGTACCTCCTTCACACACTCCTGTGAGTGCTACTATCTTAGGATCAGCTCTGCTTGGTTCTACATTACTTGGGTCTACTTCCCAAGGTCATCCATTCACTCGC